>CBMN010153143.1:0-14187 GCA_000582825.1 Hordeum pubiflorum | reverse complement strand
TGTCGCAATAGCATCACGGATGGAACCCATAGTACCATCATCAATGGGTGCATAGTGATGAGAAAGGCTCTCCTCATGAGCATAAGATCCACTCTCAACCATGTCAAAATGTTGATCACTTAGTTTGCTCTCACGTATGAAGTTACATACAGTAATGATCTTTGTTTGCATAGCAGGTTTGTACCGTGTGATGCCGAGGAGGATTCTCCATTTCATCTTTAGAACACCGAACGATCGTTCGATGACGTTCCGTAGTGATGAATGTAGATGATTGAATGTTTCATATCTCCCTCTTGGTGGTACTTGTTGGAAATCGGGTCCATGGTAGTGTCATTGGTATTACCAATTAAAAGAAAGAAAAATAAAAAATAACAAAATATGCACAAAATTTACAGAGAAATTGTGTTTTTATAATATGCAAGAATAAGTATATATAGTGGAACTTTCGCAAAAAAGAAGAAGATTTCTAAACAGGAATTATTGAGGGGCACTGGTATTACCCTTAAAGAAGAAAGAAAATTAAAAAAGTAGAACTAAATTAAAATAGTGAAGTTTCCTAAATAAGAATTAATTAGTGGAATTGGTATACCATTTCAGAAGAAAGAAAGTAAAATAAAAATAAAAAATAAAGTTTTCTAAGAAAGGATGAATTAGTGGCATTGATATTACCCTTCCAGAAGAAACAAAATAAACAAACTAAAATAAAATCATAGTAGTGAAGTTTTCCAAGGAAGATTAAATTAGTGGCATTGGTACTACTCTTTCAGGAGAAACAAAATGAATAAAAACTAAAAATAAAAATTAAATAATGAAAATAACTCGAAAATTGGCACACAGTTTACACAGGAATTGAGCTCTGTTATAATGTGCAAGAATAAACATATAATAGTGGAATTTTGCAAAGAAGGAGGGTTCCCAAGAATGAATGAATTAGTGACATTAGTATTGCTCTTAAAGAAGAAGAAAATGAAATACAAACTTAAATAAAATCAAAATAATAAAGTTTTCTAAGTAAGAATAAATTAGTGCTACTGGTATTACCCTTTAAGAAGAAAGAAAATAAAAAATAAAAAACAATGACAAAATTTGCACACAATATTCACAAAATATGGTTTTCGAAAATATGCAAGAATAAACATATAATGGCGGATTTTGGTCAAAAACAGTTCTTAAGAAAGAATAATTTAGTAGCAATGGTTTTACCCTTGAAAATAAATAAATAAATAAATGAATAACAAACAATTGAAATAAGGAACAATGAATTAGTAGCAATAGTATTACCTTTAAAGAATAAAGCTATGTTTTAAAAAAAAAAATTGCACACAACTTCTTTCTAAAATTGTACTTTTTATAGTATGCAAACAATAATCATATAATAGTGTAATAATAGGTTGGTCAACTACAAGTGGTCTCACAACACAAGCTCCAATGGCCCTGCTAGCTAGCTGTGCTGCATCGTATGATCAGGTCAACATGTCGCATTGTTCAGAAGTTAAGCAAGTCAACAAAACTTGGTACAAATATTGCTAGGATAGAAGAAAAAAAAACTCAAATTGCAAACGACATCAACTTAGACAACATTTCTCTCTTTTTTTCCCTGTAAAATAAACCTACAAAGTGCTACAATTAAATGTTACCCGGAGAAAACAATCCTAATATCATGCCCCCGGCCTGCATGCATGATTAAAATGTGGCGACGGATAAACAAACGTTGGACAGTACCACAAGCAAGAAAGAGCATAGCAGCAGCAAAGGCAAGAGAAAGCAGTTGCATATTGTTAACTAACTCCAGAGAGTTGTGAGAGGTCAGCCAAGGCAATCAAGCATCCAATCAAAGATGGTGCACTGAAAAAGTAGGAGACAAGGGGAGCTTCTGGACGAACGGGGAGAGATAAGAAGACAGAGGGTTCATAGGAGGATTGGCGGCTGACCTGGCTCTGAATCTTTTGCCTCCTCCAGAGACCAGAGTCCTCTTGGATTTTCAGGTGAGAAATGAAGCTTCCATCCGCATTCCCATGGATTTATCGGCACTGATCCAGTCCTAGTTGTGCTCTTCTCCTGGCCAAATAATTCTGCTTTGTGTTCTTGTTGATTTGGGCTGTTAATGGCTCATCTGCGCTCTCTTCCCGCGGCAAAGGAAATTTGCACATTTCTTGTGTCGTGTTTCATGTGCTCTTTTGGTTTCTGCGTTTTCATTTTGTCCAGCTTATGGGAAGGAACTATCATCAAGTTTTGGTGGTAGCTTCTTTTTTCAGAAAGGGGATAGCCCCGGCCGCGAGTTTTGGTAGCTTAAATCTTCCCTGGCAGAAGAAGATTAGTCAAGTTTGGAACTGGGTTTATATATTTTCTAATGAGATATACAAATTTGCATCAGTGCATCTATCTGCTTGTTCCAAGTGAAAATTTATTAAGTTCGCCCAATTTATTATAGAAAACATTAGGAACATTTACAATAACAAAAATATCTGATGCCAAAATATACTTTGTTTTTCTTTACCTCTGAAATATGAAGCAAACTATCGTTACCTCTGAAATATGAGTGGCTACTGTTGAAGGGTCTAAATCATCTGGGAATATTCTTATGTCCCTTATGTACACTCTTTTAGAATATTTCTTAGGTCAATCTGGATCATTCTATTGACAGACTAGTACTCCCAAGTCAAATAATGCTTTGTTTTCTTGCATAAATGATGTCTACTGGACAAGATTAGACTTTTTGCACCCATATTTCTGAACATTGTTTTCATTTTAGATATTAAATTTTGAAATACATCATTTGACGGGACTTGGAATTTGTATGGTGCTTGACTGGATATTTAAACTGCAGGGTTCGATTGGAGCAAGCTTTCCATCTCGATTATCATTTTCTAGGGCACAATGAGCACACAGAGCGTACTTCCTGTGAAACATACCATTGCTCCTGACAGCATGGCTCACACCTGCAATGCTCCACAGCCTTCAGTTCATCCAATGTTCAATGCTAAATCTGATATTTACAATTCGGCAGATGATGTTTCTCGCGTCTTGTATGCTGACTTACCAGACCCAATCTCATCGAGCTCTTCCACATTCTGTGCAAGCATGTACTCATCTTCGTCGACGAACTCCAAATTATGCCGGCAAATCAGCGGTTTGCCTTTCCTGCCTCATCCTCGTCAATGTGAGCAGCAGCAGTTTTCAGCTGCGCAATCATCGATCTCTGCTCTGTTGTTTGCTGCTGATCCCAGCAATGGTGGTCAAGGTCATGATGAACATTCACATGATCTCAAGGACTTCCTTAACCTATGTGGAAACTCTTCTGATAGTAGCTTCCACCGAGGAGGCAGTGCCATAGCTTTCAGTGAGCAGCTGGAGTTTCAGTTCTTGTCTGAACAACTTGGGATTGCCATCACAGACAACGAGGAGAACCCTCAGTTAGAAGTGAGTACCTTTAGTTCCATGGTTGATCCTTCACTTAATAGCATTATCTTGGTATTTCTTCAACTAGCTTCTTGAGTTCACATGCGCCTTTATCATGGCTCAGTTCAGATTTTAACTAGCCATTTTCCATATAATTCGTTCTTGCTTAGGACATATATGGCATACCGCCGCAATGCTCGCCTATTCTAGTATCCTCCTCTGACCATGAGGGTCTGCGCAGTGGGGGTCCTCCGGTTAAAATCCAGTTGAGTTCATCACCTTTTTCATCTGGAGCAACAGCATGTAGCAAAACGAGAATGAGATGGACACTTGAGCTCCATGAGCGTTTTGTGGAGGCTCTGAAAAAGCTCGGAGGACCGGAAAGTAGGGTGATCACTCTAGTTAAATTTTGGGGGTAATTTTTTCTTGAAAATAGGACCGTCGTTTAGATGTTTTGTTCCATGTATATCTTGCAGAGGCAACCCCCAAGGGTGTGCTGGAGCTTATGAATGTAGAAGGCTTGACAATCTTTCACGTAAAGAGCCATTTGCAGGTAAATGGACAAATATCTTTAAATGCATACTCACAAACATATAATTACATTGCAATGTTTATACACCACTTGTTATTTTAAAATGCAGAATTATCGACATGCGAGATATATTCCAGAGAAAAAAGAAGGTAAGACAATTTCTGAATATTTGACGTAGTGGCAGTTGTTTTCATTCATAATCTTGTGATTCTCATGAACTTGCTTTGAGATGTAATTTTTTCATTCTCATGATTTTTTTTGGCTCCATGCTAAATCTAGTGAAGAGACCCTGTTCAGAAGATAACAAGCCAAAATCAGCATCTGGAATTGGTTCTGGCAAAAAGAAGTATCTCCCTCTCCAGAACTTGCTATCTCCTTTCATGTCAACATGAGGTCGTGCACAAACCGTGTCATCAAAATTCACATCGATTTCCATTTCGTAGGAGTTTTCAAATGGCGGAGGTTCTACGGATGCAAATGGAGGTTCAGAAACAGCTCCATGAGCAACTAGAGGTGACAGTTATTGGTCTCTTTTATTTGAGATGAAATGGCAAGTCTATATGCATGCTGCAATTTATCTTTACAAGCCTTCATCAGCATTCTTGGTTAATCTATGCTTTAACTATTTGATAAGAAGAAGAATGATTTGTATTAGTCATCACACAACTTACTACATTCAGAAAAACTTGCATCTTACCAGGCATTAACACTGATGTTTTGGCCATCAGGTGCAAAGGAAATTACAGCTACACATAGAGGAGCATGCAGGATATTTGCAGCAGATACTAGAGCAACAGAAGGCCAGAAAATCTCTACTACCGAAACCAAAGGAGAAAACAGAGGTCAACACCACTTCAGCTCCGTCGCTGAAGCGTAAAATTTCAGACACCGAAATAGAACACAACTCACAGATGGATGGAAGAAGGCCAGAGCTACAACTTAATCTTGAAAGTGAACCGTGATGACACAAACATGGTGCATGCTTTGCTAGTGTTTGCAATAGCATATATCAGGTTCTAGCTAAGCCATTGTATATAATTACTTCCGATGCTTGTTTCCATGAAGAAGAAAAAAAGATATTCTCATCTGTAATTAAACTAGCATTGTATTTGAAACATTGGTGTCACATTGCTCCCTGTTCATGCTCGTGAACGTCTTACGCATGCAAGATAAACTGAATTAAATCAAAGTTTGAGGTTGCGACGTGAACCCTACATATGGGGTTAACGTGGATTTCTCTCTGAAATACAACTCCTTAATCAGGGACGGAGCCAGGATTTGAAAAGGGGGGAGGGGGAACGATAAATAAGAAGGCATTCGTAGCAATCTTAGTATATAAAATACGCCTAGTTCTTATAATTCAATATAGTATTGCAATACAAAAGAAGAATTGCACTTCATATTTGTAGGCAACTAATCAGCAATGGTAGGCAATTAAGCATGAACGGTAGACAACTTAGAGCATCTCTAACCGATCCCCTAAAGGCATTAGAGGAGTAACTTTTTGGTTTTACTCCTCTAAACCGCACCTAAACGATCTCCTAAAAGCGTTGGAGCAGGATAACTATGTGGCCGCCCCGACCCTTAAATATACTCGGCCGCCCACCGCAGAGTAAAAATCTTCCCCTCCCACCGCTCCACCTTATCCATTCCGCCGCAGCCCAAGCACCCCCGCATCCACTTCAGCACCGCCTGCTGCCCAAAATGTCCCCTCTCTCTTCCCGACCGGCGCACCCTGCGCGCGCGAGTGATGCAGCGAGTGCGGCGCGACCTGCTTCTTATGCTCCTCTGTTCCTCTGCTCTGCTTCTTCTTAGGTCTTTTTCAGATTATTTTTCTCCTTTCTTTAATTCTTTTGTTCTCTGGATTAATTAGTGCTTGGGGAGAATAAATAAAAGCAACTGTTGATAGCTCAGGTAGGTATGTATCAGTGGATTGTTTGATCGGTGTGTCAATTATCACCATGAGTGGAATTGACCAATGTACAAAAAAAGCACACAGAAGAAGCATGATGCATATGTCGATCTTGTCATCTTTGTTTGTGGCTGCTCCTTGCTAGGTTGAATTGATATGTTGATCTGAATTTGAATTTGATATGTGGATTTTATGTTCAATTGATATGTTGTTGATTATGTGTGGTGATCTTGAAAAGTTTAAATTCTATCCATAGTTTTGTTTTATTTCAATATGTACGCAATAGTGGAGAAGAAAGATGTGACTGGGTGCCCTATTTTACCATCTGTTGGTGAAGAAAAATTCCTGGTCCCCTAAACTACTTTTGAGTGCCCTATTTTACATCACCTATTGGAGATGCTCTGACTTCCCCGTGTTCACGCAGAAGCACTACCGCTCTGACTCAAGCACCCTGGACGCCTTCATCACTTGGATAGCGCAGGGCCGCAGCCAAGGTGGCTAGGAGGGAGAAAGGGAATCAGGTGATCTCTAAGAAGTATATCTTCTAAGCCTCTGAGGAGTTAAGGCAAATTTGATGGGTTTAGACTTTGATGGAATGGAATAAGTTTAAGAACCGGATGTTTTGGTTGATCTTACATGTTATGTAATGATGAGACCTGCACTTTCTGCAATTAGTTGGTAAAAAATACCAAAATTAAAATATAGTTTCAACTTTCATTCTTTACTGGTACCATAACAAGAGAATCTGCCTACACAACTTTATACTTTTTACCTATATTGCCTATCTACAAAACTGGATGTGCGGCTTTCTGAAAAGAGTTTCAAGAATGGATGCACTTGAAAGACCTCTAAATGTGAGGAAACACTGCGAAATTAGTCAAAAATACACAAATGGTCTCTGTCCTGACTGCAAATGTTGTCACATGGTAGAAATCTTCTGTAGAATCCATGGGATCATCCAGGTACTGCTAGTTTTGCGCAGGGTTATTACCTGCAGGTACAAATTTGTAATATTAGTGAATTGTATAAATTAATCACAATACGAATCTTTCTCACTTTTTAATCGGTTTGTATTTTGAGATTCATGAAAATAATATTAATAGAGCATCCTTGTTTGTAGCTAAAAGCCTAACTACTGAAAATTCATGCAGCACAAACACAAATCAACCTTGTAGCCGAAGCCGGCGTCTTTAATAAAAGCTGTGCGTAAAGCCATTGATCTGAAAGATAAAAGAACAGGCAGAGGAAGTGCAGAAGTGAAGAACTTGCCATCAGGATCCTGATCGGAATGTACATAGAAACTAGCAGCAACTATCAGATAGCATAGAAACAACATCAACCCTTTTAAGCAATTTGAAGTCCCATCCTGGAAATTCAGAGAAAAATAGAAGAGTGAATTCATGCAAAAGCAAGACAGGTGTCGACTAATGTTGGTGCATGATTTTAGTACCTGCAATAAAAACGCGACAACCAGTACCGTCATTAAGAGGCTTGCAGTCTCGAATAGATGAAAGTTCAAGTCCATCGGCTGGCCCATCATCCACCCTATCACTACACAAAATGGTATCTACAAAATGAGAGGTAGAGCAAACTGTCAGCGAAACAATAGCTGGTAAATCCAGATGAATAAGGTACAAACAGCTCGAACAACCTACCCCAAACATGGACATTTGTGTTGATGACCCTATTGCAACTCCAAGGGAAAGATCCTAAAAGAAATATACAAGAATCTTACTCGATCTGTCCGAATGGAAAACTGTTAAGAATTTTAAGCTTCTCTTACTAATTTGTCTTTCATCGCGAACATGACAGCACTAGCATGTTCTGCAGCATTCCCCACAATCGGAAGCAAAATAACACTGATGAATGCAACCGGTATATTCCAAGCCTGGGAAGCCCCCTGATGAATATGAAGGTTAATTATTATCTTTACAGGAAGTAATTATTTTGTGCAAATCATGAAATCTGTTTCCATGAGAACAGATGCATACATGTATTTGTTAAGTTCTCACAAGCAACATAACTGAAAAAAGGAGTGTTAATCATCTAATTGATCTACAGGAGATCTTACGTCGATTGCATTAACTAAGTAGTCAGAGAGTACTGAGATCCAAATTGTCAAAATTGCAAGCCAGGAAATGGCTTCCCATTTTGAAATGTCAGGAGCTTCAATGTTGTCAGCATCCCCTACATTCTCACCTCTTCCCTGGTCCAATCAAATGCACATATGTAACTCAGAAACTTGAAAAATCGAAAACTATGCATATCAGTATGAGCAATCCATCACTTACTGCATTAGATTCCTCGCGACGGCGACTGGTTGATAATTCAAAGTAGATGTAGCAAGCGTAAGCAACAAGCATGACGCAGCTGCTAAACCTTGACAACGCTAGTCCCGACTTCCCAGAGTGGACTTCTGAATGAGTGTAATGCAGCACAGTAGGAGGCAGCAGCCCCAATACGGCCATCAAAAGTAGCCCAGAGCTTACTACTGCCTCTGACTGCAACAACAACACAGAATGAGCACTTTCATCTTCATTGTGCAAATCTGTGAACAGACAAGAATGGTCACCTTGCTGAAATTCTGCTCAGTTTTGCCACAAGTGACCCCTCCGCTGAAAAATGCGCAACCGAGAACCAGAAGCAAGTTTGACAGGATGGACCCTAGCAGAGACTGCTGAACGACTCGTAACTTTCCGCTCCTTAGCGCATGGATCGATATAATCAACTCGGTCGCATTGCCAAATGTAGCATTCAGAAGGCCCCCAACTGCATGCACATGAAATTTGTCAAGCCAACGACAATTAGAATGCTACTTGGATCAGATTGCTTCAAAGAAGAGCAACTGAGTGAGACCTGTTGGGCCTGTGAAGAATGCTAACTGTCTGCAGCGAGAAGCAAAGTGTCAAATGTTTGTTCAGTAAAATCAACAAGAATCGCCAAATAAGTGTGAAAATTGTAACAAATTACTCGGTGGCGAAACCCAGTCGCTCCGCCAAAGGAATAATGCCCAACAGAGTCAGGGGAAATACCCAGCCCTTCAACACAAACAAAGGAGTAGTAATCTAATATCAGGACAAGAACACAAAAATGGAGCATAAAGCGCATAAAGCAGATATAACTACAAATTGATAAAACATTTTCAGTGAAATTTAGCACGCATACATTATTGCCTGTCATGTATTTGACGACGATCGCCACAAAGCCACACGGTATCAACAGGTTGAGCTTTGACTTGAGCACCACAACCTTGAGGCTACCAAACATCCCCCAATTCCCAGGGCCTGCAGTTCTCTCAAAGCCGCCGGTTCTGCGGGACATCACTTCCGAGGCAATAAGCGTGTCGTCCTCGAATTCGTCTGCTCCATCGGAGAATGTGGGGGCCTGTTCTATAGGAAAATCAACGAGGACAAATCCAGTGAATAAGTATGGAGACACCAAATTAAAAAGATAAAAAAAAAACATACTGCAGTTTGGAAATGAGGAATGTATGATGAATGCGCTGGACGGCAAGGTGAAAACTGTTGTGATCACTCACTTGAGTGGCAGATTTCTGGCCATTCCCATTGATCCTGTCCATCTGTGAAATCAACAGAAACCAGTAAATATATGGCAATTAGTTGGTCAATATTAATTGATCATTCCCACCTGATTGCCATGTTAATAATTGCAATCTCTCAATCAATCTCGGTTTGATTTGGGTGGACCGGGAGTAATTACTCCAGAATGCAGAACAGGAAAGGAGACGGATGAGAGAAGGAACGAACCTGATGGGAGTTCTGACGGCCGGGCAAGAGCCGCCGGGAGTCGGAGCCGGCCGCCGCCGCCGCCGCCGCCGTCGACGTCATCGTCCTGATCCACGGATGAAAGCCGGATGCGGAGACGAAATCCTCGTGGATAAATCGGAAGAAGAAGAAGAGGGAGAAATTAATATTACCGTGCGTCCCCTTGATCTCCGGCGAAATGTGCTTTGTTATCTCCTAAAACCTGATCCTAATTAGGGCGCTCGTCATCCATGAAGGAATCATGACGAAGAGGAGGAGGACGAGAGGGAAGATGCGTGCATGGCCAGGTTAGGTTAGAGACGGGTACGGCACCACCTCGCCCCCACCAAATTCCACCTCCGTCTCACGTCTCTTTTAGGTGGTGGTTTGGAAGAGAGAGAACGTCTAGAGGGAGAGGGGGTCTGGAAGAGAGAGAGCGTCTTTTTACTCATTGCCTGAATTTTTTTAATTGGTCGGTTATTTGAATTTTTTTAATCGGTCGGTTATTTGAATTCTCACCTCCACCGTACCGTCACCGCCCTCGGCCATCCCTCCAAACCCCGTCACCGCCCTCGGCCATCCCTCCAAGCCCCGCCTGCCCGGCGTCACCGCCCTTGGCCATCCCTCCAAGCCCCGCCTGCCCGGCGTCAGTGGCCACACCCCCTCTCCAGCCTCGGGCCTGCCTTCTAATTTTTCATCAAAATCAACTGGCGCGAAGTGAGTTTTCAGCCAGACTGAGATTTAGCAAACGATAGTTCTAATGGCGGCCCGGATGAATGGCTGTGTTCTTAGTGGAACAACACAGCAGTAGTAGGAGCAGTTTGTGCAAAGCAGCCTCAGTATTAAGGGGGAAACATGCAAGGGTTGGAACACTACTGGAGATTAAACACATTGCAAGATAAGAAAATGGAGCTGATCATGCAAGAGAGGCTAGAAAACGCAGATACATCGGAGCGCTCCTCGGATCAATAATGCTACAAGGATCCACAGTTGATATGTCGTCGAGAGGCTAGAAATTTTAGTTCTGAATGTAAAACAAAATTTGCAAGATTCAAATTTGCAGGAGTCAAGCTTCGGATAGAAGAGTGATAGCTCATTTGGTAAGCTTTGGTGATGGTATGAGGTAGCTCGGCAAGATTGGACCCCAAGAACATCCGGTTATCTTCCCCGTGACGGTGGCTTTCCTCTCCGGGAGTTACTGGATCCTGCTTTCTTCTCGTCGCCCCTCTTGATGAACCCAGTTAGAACCTTCTTCGCCTTCGACCATTGCTGAATTGACTCTTCGTTTCTCATGAACGGGCAGACTTCACTGATGGTAATCTTTGGGACCACGCGCGGTTCTTCTACCTTGTTGCTCTCGTTGTGCCCTCGGGTTTCATGACCAGCTGAACCAACTGTAGTTCCAGCAGATGGCGTTCCCGTGGAACTCAGCAAGTTCTGCTCGGCCGAGGGCTGAGTTATAGTCTGTGGGGATCCCAGAGATGGCATACCTAATGAGATCACTTCCCTCCTGGATTCGGTGCGTGCGACAGAGGTCTCAGTAGCAGGTTGAAGTTTTGGTGGTGCTGGACTAGTGTTCGGCAGTACTTGTGATATACTGAAAGATGTAGCCCCCACGCCTCCTACAAGATCTCTCCAGGCAGACTTCTGAGTCCACACGGAACCCTTTTTAGGTTCAGTGGGAAGCTCATTTTGTGAACCTTCGTTTTTGGTAGAAGGTCCTGTTAGAGCATCAACACCTTGAAGACCAGCAGAACTTTTAGCTCTATCAAGTACAGAAGAGAAACCATGCATTCCTTTTCCTGACAAAACAGAGGATTTTTGTTCATTTTGGATGGCTACTGACACAGAAGGCAAAGACTTCCCTGTAGTCCTCCTGTCTGCGACCATTGAAGTAGACTGCTTCTTGTTCCTAGGTTCAGATAAATCCTCTGATTTCTGTCTCTTCTTTTGTGGAGAAATCTCATCAAAATGCTGACGTTTTCTGAACCGCTCATCCTAATATTTAGAAATTAATTGGGAGTGTTATGGCACATAATTGAATAGAAAAATTGTGCATCACAGGGAAATAATTCAGGCAAGTAACTGAAATATGCATACCTTAGTCACTGCTTGGTTTGCCATATTTAACTGGACAGCTGAGATATTGGCCTTGCGAGGAGCAATGTTGATCACAAGGTCATCATCCAATTCTTCTTCAGAAGGATCATCTGTTTCTTCCATTTGGAGATCATCCAAATCTTCTTCAGGACTTTCTGTTGTTTCTTCCATTCCCAAATCATTGTCGGAATCAGAGGGTTCTGTCTCGGTATCAGAGGGTTCTGTCTCAGCATCTCGTTTCTGCACTTCTGATGAATCGATTTGCTCAGTGTCCATCTCAAAGAGCTTACTCATCACAGAATTCATGATGTTGCGCTCCTTCTCAAATGCAACACGATTAAGAACAGCAGCATATTCTTCATTAGCTTTCTCAGGAGGTCCACAGTGCTCCTCACAGTCGCAGAAATGAATTGGGTAGGAAGGGACTTCAATATTTCTGAAACTGTATTTGTGCTTTCCACTGCCTTTAAAAGGCAAAGGTTTCAGCTGTAAAAACAGATCCTTGGTTATGAGAATGCATGTCAATGGAATAATTGACATATTAGATAATCATTTCGGTAGGAAATGAACACCTCCTATTTTGATCAATATACTGCATGATACACTACTCGTTTAACCTTATCGTTTAACCTACCTACACACGATTTCATACTGGATTGCTATTTCTTATTCAAAACCTGATATAAATTACACCTGCTTACTCTGGCTCATATTCCGTTAAAATGAACATGATTCGAGCATCAGGTCAGCCTTATGAAAAAGCAAGTACGGTGTCATGATCGTGCTATTAATCATCACGAGGAATGGCATATGCAGCTACTTGCATAGTAATACCTATTTGCAGTCTTGTACAGATTAACGAAATTACAGAATGCACGATTTGAAAGATTCAGTAACATGGTCAGACCAAAGAATTATGCAACACAGAGAGACAACTCACCTTCCTCAATCTCGGGAAGTAGATGTTAACCTTTGAAATTTCCAGAGCATCCTTCTCCAGCTTCCGCTTCTCCTTCTCCTCCTGCTTCTCCACATCATCTTTCGCAGGCATTTCTTGAGCGGCCGCCGCGGCGGCGGCCTCCTGCTCCCATTCTCGCTTCAGTCGAACGAGGTAGTGCTCCTTGGCCTTCTCCAGCTTAAGCTTCCCTCCTTTCCATTTGCACCCATTGTACTGCACGCAGATTAACATCGTATCAGAAATTCTCAGCGCAACCACGAAACGCGACATCAAACAGCTATAGGAAGGCCAAAATCTCGTCCATCTCCACCAAAGGCGCTAGTCAGGACGAACGGATATAGAATTAAACAAACCCCAATCTGCTACTATTAACAAGGAGATGGTTGGATGGGGTGGCGGATGCTTACGGTGGAGAAGAGCTTGGCCAGGGCCTTGTGGGAGGGGCATTGGAAGTCGACGTAGGCGAAGCTGCGGCCGCTGGTGCGCACGAACTCGACGCCGGCGACGCGGCCGATGGAGCCGAACACGGCCTCCAGGTCGGCCGCGGACACGCCCTCCGCCAGCCCGCCCACGAACAGCCGCGTGGTGACGGCGCCTCCGCCGTCTGCCTCCGCCGCGGGCGTCGCGGCCATGAGAAAAGTGTGGTCGCGGAGCGCAAGGCGGCGGCGGCGGCGAGGGCAGGGCGAGGGCGAGGGCGAGCAGAAGGGGGAGCCGCGTGGCTGTAAGATTCGTGCGGTGCCAGCGTCGATGGATGAGGGGGTTCCTTCTCGCGGGGCTGTGGTCGGTGGCTGGAAGGTGGGACCCAGGAGCTGACGTGCTGACAGGTACACTGGCTTCAGTTCGGCTTAACTGGGCCAAATTGTAGGGCTACTATTTGAATGGTTGCCCGAGGAGCTTTTACCCGGGTTTAGAGAGCAACTATCTGAGGATATCGGAGCCCTTCAAGGATTTATTTTTTCCCGAATTCTTAATCGTGCAGCTGCACGATTCGGTCGTGGCGAGCGCACGCGTCTCAGCCGTGCGATCGCGACGGAGACAGCGGGGCCGTCCCGACACAAGTGGGGACAGAAGGGAGGTCGGGCGCGCGGTGTAGTGGTGGGCCCAACGTCATTAATTTCAGGCGAAACCACTCCCCCGCTTCGCCGCTCCCTGGTTCGAACCGTCCACCGCATCGCCCTCCCTCCCCCATTTTTTGAACTGCTCTCTGCCCTTCCCTCCCCATCTCCGAAGACGACGACCTTCGTCGGGCTGCGGTGCTGGATTCGCCGGAGATTCGCAGGTGGTGGAAGCCGTCCGCGGGCGTGACGCGTCCTCGGCTACACGCAGCGGCACTCCTCGCGCGGATCCGCTCCAGATTTTCGATTAGGCACGGCGAGTTCGGGTTTCGGTGGTGTGACGGGCCATGGCGTCCACGCGCAACGTGGGCGAGCAGGGGAGGCTGTCCATGGCGTCCGCTAGAACCACATGCTCCCGAGGCCATTGAGGGAGAGGGCGAGGCGCGGTGTCACGCCCAAGATGCGAT
>CBMN010153139.1:50-13365 GCA_000582825.1 Hordeum pubiflorum | reverse complement strand
GAGTCTAAGTAGCTTACCAAAAACCTTTTAGAAGCTTCCATGGGGGGTGCAGGTTTATGGTGCACTACTTCATTGCGAATGTGCCAAATTCTCCAAAAGGTCACGAGAACCATGCAACGTTCAATTTCCGGCAACGGATCAAGCATGTGTAGCAACCATTATTTCCCACTGTTCCGGCTGGAGGCAAGATCAGGGAGGTTCCAGACATCTGACATAGTTGCCCACAACTCACGAGCATAAGTACAACAACACAAGGGGTGGAAATTGTCCTCGGCCTCCATGGCACAAATCGGGCATATATCATCTATCTCCAATCCCATGTTGTACTTCTTTTGCCAAGTTGGCAAGGCATTCGTCGCAGTCTTCCAGGCAAAGTTTTGGACTGAGGGTGGGACGTCGCTTGACCAAATCACTTTCCAACAAGAACGTGACCCCTCCGGCCTAGTACTTGATCCAGTGGCAGTGTCTCTATGAACCTCATCGAAAGCAAGTTGATATGCGCTCTTCACTGTAAACAATCCATATTTCCGAGATCCCCATGCTAGTGTGTCATCCTGCAGTCGTGGTGAAGCTCGAATTTTCATAATCTCAGTAACATCAACCGGTACAAAATATTCCTGTAGACCCGTTGTCGTTCAGCAAATCAGACACAAACCTGAAACGACATCTTCCCTGCAAGGTAATGGGCTTATACGAATACGGACGGGGAATCCAATTATCCCTCCAAACTCGAATGCTTTTGCCGTTCCCAACTCTCCATACCAAGCCCTTCTTCAAGAGTTCTAGCCCATAGCTAATCGCCTGCCAAGATGACGATGCATTCCCAGTAAACACTGTATCTTCAAGCTTTCCCTCGGGGTAGTACCTGGTTTTGAGTACTTGTGCGCACAAACTTTCCAGCCTAGTGATCAACCGCCAAGCTTGCCGCGCTAGTAGTGCTTGGTTAAACATACGAAAGTCCCGAAAACCAGCACCACCTCTATCCTTTGGTTGCAACAAATCATCCCAAGCACGCCAATGAACTTTCCGTTTACCTTTTGATGATCCCCAATAATAACTCCGCACCATCCTAGTGAGCTCATCACAAACAGAGAAGGGTAGTTTAAACACGCCCATAATGTATGTGGGCAATGCTTGCGCTACAGAAATAATGAGAGATTCTCTACCAGGTTGGGCGAGGTGTCCATCTCTCCACTGTATAAGACGTTTTGTCAGGCTCATCTGTAAATCTGAAACCGTCCTTTGGACATCCGACCATCAGGAGTTGGAAGACCCAAGTACTTCTCTTCAAATGTGGACATATAGTGGGAAAAGGTTGACATATAGAGATAACCGACCACCCTTTTTGAGACAACACCTTTGATCCGGACGCGGCTGTTCTAATCCCAAGTTCATGTGTGCTCGAGTGAACAGTAAAATAAATAAAAATGAAAAAAAAAAATAAAAAATTCTGATTTTTTTGTGTGAAACAGTGGCAAAATGTTTGTTTGCTTGCAAAATTTCATCACCATATGACATTCGTGTAAATCATGGCAAAAAAACAACATCGATGCTCCAAAATGTTATTTTACGCATTTTGAAGCATTAATTTCATTTTTTTTGCCACATTTTCCACGAATGTCATTTCATGATGAAATTTTGCAAGCTATGAAAACATTTAACACAAAAAAAATCAGTTTTTTTCATTTTCATTTTATTTTACTGTTCACCCGAGCTTACATGAGCTCCGGCTTAGAACAACACTTACACCTTTGATCCAAGCTATATGACGCTGGTCAGTAGGAGTATCTCGTATGGATTTGTTTTGACTCATTCCGGCAATGTTAGACTAGTAGGATCTCTCATTACATATCCAATTTCGGAAGCCGCAAATGTCAATTATTCAGCTTGAGGAATATATTCTCTAAAAAATGCTGTTTATATATCCTTGCAAGTGAAACTAAAGTTCACTCCTGTCTGCATTTGGTCACATGTCTCATCTGTCCTAGAGTGCGGTGCATATATCATTCCAAGCAATTCCCCTCGGAGAGGCCGGTCTTGATGTGCAAGGGTTCCTCTCCCCTGGTTGCTTTTTTTGTGCATACCCAGTGTGCTCAATCCTTCAACTTGCAACATGCAAAGTCTTTGTTCCGGCCACCTTGTCAACTCCTACGAACCTAGACATCACACGTTTTCTCCCCTTTTTTCCCATTTGAGGAACCTCGAAAAAACAAAGATAGAAATGACTGATTTATCCCTGCAAAATATTCCTACACCTCCACTTGGTTATCGAAGTCATCCCCCAAATTCAACAACCGAATGAGTTCATGGGAAGAAATCTCATAACAGGTCTTCAACCGTAGCAGCGTAGCTCTTAGCTACAGGATAGGAGCATCCATTTCCAAAATTACTTGTCTTAGAGCAACTATAGCAGAAGCTGTATAAATCCGTCCTGCAAAATCTTTATACGGTTCGTCCTAAAATGATTTTGCTGGCAGTTATGTCCTTGCGCAGAACATATTTTACAAAAGCAGAATTTAAAAACTTAAGATAAGCTGCGTTCCCGGTACATTGTTGAACACACCGAAGATCATCTACAATAAAACTAAAACATAGATAAGGTAGAACTAGCTTGACATCGGGGGCAGCGGCTCACGGCTTGATGTTGAGGTAGTACTCGGTCGCCGACCTGTAGAGAATGTTGGCGAGCTCGTACCCCTCCATCACCGCCTCGAGCGTTCGACGACGCCATCTTCACCGACCGCCACCATGTCCTTCGCGGCAACGAGGTCGATCTCCGTAGCGTGGAGCCTCTTGGTGGTTGGTCAAAGTTGGTCGCCGAGCTCGAGGAAGCGATCCACGCGCCCCGTCCATCGCCGCGGGAGAGAGCGCCGCGTTCGCGCGTCTGCTTCGAGCACCACGGCTCGACGGCGGGCCGGCTGGAGCTGCCAGCCTGAGATAAGCTGCGGTGATCCCTCCCTTCACCTCGGCCACCATGCCCATGTGTCCCTCCGGCCATGGATCTAAAGGAAATGGACACCGCGTCGTAGAATCTCTCACCGGAGTTTGGAAAGGAAGGCGGCGGAGGAGAAAGGAGACAACAGAGGAAATGAAGGACGCGAACCCTAAACCGCCTCGTAACCGACAGATATAGCGACCGGGGGTCGGTTTTACGGGCCGCTCGTATATTTTTTACGGGCCAGGCCAAATATGAAACATCTGTTCGGGCCGAAAAACGGGCAAATGCGCCGGAAATATGCGGGCCGACAAGGTTATAACGCATCTGCTAGAGTTGCTCTTAGATTTGTGTAGATACATATGTATCTAATACTAAAACATGTCTAGATACATCCGTATCTAGACAAATTTAAGACAAGTAACTCCAACGGAGAGTTACATATGCTTTCAAAAAATTGTTTCTTCAAGACTGCAAAAATCTACATTTCTTTTATGGTTTTGCTGAATGTCAATTGTGTGAGACTATGTATATGCTCATCGACAGTGAGAACTACCAGTCCTTACTGCACTCAGCAGAGCCTATGTTTGGAGAGTTCCGCTCAACATGGCTGGCTTGTAAGTTGTCATTGTCAGAAAGATTGTTCCAACGTGTGCTATTTCTTAGGGCAAAATTGGGGTTTAATGTCATGGGTGCCCATACAACTTTGAGTCATCCCTTTGCAATTGGTCAATTGGCCACGTGAGCTTGTGCTCTTAGAAAGGAACAGAGCAGTGAGTCATGGCACGGCTCAAGTTGCATTAGCACCACTACAGTTCGCACTGTTGCATTATCCCATCCTATGTCATGCATTTTGGTTACAGATCATTAATGAAGTCCGTTGAAAGAAACCCCAACCCTTCCCGCAAAAAAAAAGAGAGAAAGAAACCCCAACTCAACTAAAATAAACGAAAGAGAAAGAAACCCCAACCGCCATCACTAGATCAGTGTCCTCCCCTTCTCTGCGCCTTTGACCATCGCTCCGGCGCCATGGGCTGGTGCCGGAGGGTAGGTGTATCTCTTTTCTCGTCCGTTGTATATTATTTTCTCTGTTTTATAATATAAAAGCATTTTTTATATTATACTAATATCAAAACGCTCTTATATTATGGGACAGAGAAAGTGGCTTTTGGTGTCGAGGCAATGTTACTTCAACAATGATGACAATGTTATCTCCAATAGAAGTCCCTAGCATCAATCCCCTTTCGAGGGTGCTTGGTGCGGCGTTGTTGGAAGCTTGGAGTTTTTATTCCATTTGTTCTTCATGAACGATGGGTTGATTATTTATGTTGTCTATCCACAATGCTTCATGGGCATAGTTGGAGCAACATCATCTTCTTCAATAACCATTTCATCGAGTCCTAGCAAACACGGTGGTCGGACTGGTCCGGCGATACTAATGGGCTTGTTTGTCTAGACTGGGAAAACACGCTAATAGAAAACAAGCAAACAAAACATATAGGATTAAATGTTATGAGCCTGTGCTCATTGGAATTGAAACGACAGAATGTGCATGCAAGATATAAAGCGCAAGGTCTATGAGGTCTACGAGTGAAGTGCTAATTTTTATGAGAATTAATAATGTATTGTCTAACACCTATGTCATTTCAGTTTACACGTAAATAAGTGCGGATTTTTTCTTTTTCTATTCCCTTTGTCCTATAAAACTCTATGTAGTGGGTAACACCGTAAGTTAGTATCTACCATACGATATTAATGTATGATACTACTTTCATAATGCATAGTATCTTAAATTAATATCTTAGGTGGACGCGTCCTTTCGGAACCCGGGCTCAAATAAGCCCCGGGATGCATAGTGAAATCAGATAAAATAGAAAACCAATCAAAAAATTTAAGGTGCAAAATGCTTCGGTGCATGAACTTCGTGCAACATTTTGTGAAGTTTGGACATTTGAGGAGATCGTGGCCAAAAAGACAATTTTTGGGTGCCTGAGAAACTTTTAAAGAAAACCCTGTTCACGCCCGATTTTGTCTTTTTTTGCGACGAGCTCCTCAAGTGTCCAAACTTCATAAAATTTTGCACGGGGTTCACGCACAAGAGCATATTGTACCACAAAAAAATGGATTTCTTTGATATTTATTTGATTTTACTTTTCAATGGTGCATCCGAGCTCGGTTCCAAATTGAATCATCGACCTTAGATGACCTTATTTATTGTAATGTAAGACATATAGTTGTATAATATTTATTATGATACAATATCATGATATGATAGTCAACCCTCCCCTTCTTCATTTAATTCTGTGTCACCTCATCAAAATTGCCTAGTTGGCATGCATGGTACTAGCGATGATAGTTTCATTACGGACAACCTAATATCTACCAATTTTATTATCCAATATATTTTTATTTTTATTTTTATTTCTATTTTCTTTCTTTTTCATGTGTGTGCAAATACACTTGCGGTGCAGTTGCATGTCCATCGGTTATGCGCAATTGCATATTTACCGACTGCATGCAATGACAGTTGCACACTCATGCCTACATGCATGGCCATATGCAACTGCATGTTCATCGACTGCCTACAACTACAGTTGCACATCCCCATACTTACGAGCAACTGCATGTCCACCGTGTTGGGAAACTATGTATGCTACACCTGCGGAAAATAAAAAATTCTACCTTGAAGGCCCAGGAACTTGTTATAGTAATAGATCATAGGGTTGGGTTTACCACTGGACGCACAACCTCGTCATGGGGAGAAGAGTTGGTGAAGCACACCCACCATCTCCTCCAGTTGAGACCCCAAAGACGGTTCATCTAAAGATGTAGCCACAACGCCTCCACACGATTCATCATCAAAGTTGCCTAGGTGGAGGTGTGCTAGCAACTCAAAACATCATCTGAGGAGGTGGAGGCATGCTAGGGTTTCTGAGACCCTGAGCAGGAGTGGAGGGTGTGAGGATGCACGACAGTAACAACCTTTTTAACACATTTTCTCCTCCCCACACCCTAACTTTTATATGGGACGAACCCTTCAGGGTTTGGTACACCCCTCCACTATTTTCGAATACAACAAATAATTCAAATGCAACAAATAATCCGATCAAATAAATTATTCAAGTAAAAAGTAATGAATTGTAAAGAATTTTAAACACATTATATACCAATTAGCTACCAACGAGATCTTTCTTTAGCTGATGATTGGAGGCCCGGTCTTCAATCTTCCTGTACGCCTCAAAAAATGCTTGAATGCGATGTGTGTTTCTCTAAGGCCTGACGATGGTGGCAATATCTTCATAGTTAGTGGGGCTTGGCATATCCCTCTCATTCTCTATGATCATGTTGTGTAGGATCACACAATATGTCATGATATTTTACAAGACATCATTCTTCCAGAAACGAGCAGGCACCTTGATAATTGAAAACCTTATCCGCTCCACTCCAAATGTCCTTTCAATGTCTTTCCTCTAAGCTTCTTGTGCCTTAGCGAAATACTTGTGCTTCTTATTCCTAGGATTAGAAATTGTCTTCACAAATGTTGACCAAGATGGGTATATGCGATCAGCTCGATAGTAGTCCACGTCATACTGATGGACATTCAGCATGAAATTGCAAGGTGGAGAAGTACCACCAGCTAGTCTTGCAAATAGATGAGATCTTTGCAAGAGATTGATGTCATTGTAAGATCTAGGCAACCCAAAGTAGCAATTCCAGATCCATAGATCTGCAAGGGAAATAGCTTCCAAAATAATTGTTGGATCGTTGCAATGCCCGGTGAAATGGACGTGCCAAGTTGCAGGCAATTCTCTCACGTCTAGTGCATATATTTGTTGACATCAGATTTTTGACATGGCACATAATAAATTAGGATGGCCTCAAATGAGAACGATTTCAACATGAACAATCTACGAATTGTCGAAGAAGACATCTTGGTTTTTTGGGTCATCTCCATTGGAGTTCGTATGCAGCCTCAGAAGTCAAAATAGTATGCTGCAGATGAGCAACCTGAAGGCCACGGACCAAAGGCCGGACAAAAGGCCAAAGGATAAATGCGTCTCTCTGAAGCCAAATGGTCGGAAAAAAGTCAAAGGAGTTATTTGTATAGCTAAAGTTTCATGTTTTTTGCAATTGCAACAGTTAGAAAATGAGCCTAAACGTCTTCAATACGCCCTCAAATAAAAAAAAATAACTTTCAACATGAAAGTTGTTGGTCTCATCAAAATGAATAAATTTGCATTCGGTGACATCTTCATTCGATGTCATACGCAACCTATGGAGCCCAGATCGAACTGCTATACACAAAAGTCTAGCCGCCCCTTATATAGATTAGAGGTGACGGTCGATCGAACAACGCACAGTCGATCAATTAATCTACTAATTTTTTAACCTTTCCTTTTTTTTCTCTCATTTTTCTTCTTCTTCTTCATGTTGCGCAAAGTGAACCTCGAGGCCTTAGGTACGATCCTGTCAACCTAGTGCATCTCATAGCCACCGCACTCCCTAACAGGGTCCCTTTCGGTCGTGTTGGGTTTCAGATCTCTAAAAGATCTCGCCAACATGTATTACGTATCGCGCTTCCAGAGACTCCTCCGACAATGTGTCTTGTGTACCATGCCCGACCCAGGAGGTACATTGTGGCATGTTTGTGTGCGTACAACTATCAACACTCCTTAGCCTCCCATGCTAGTCATTTGCTTCACGCATCCCTAGAAGTCTAGTTGTGTCATCAGTAATGGGTGCTCGCAAAAACTGCTCTCCATAAACACGCAATGCAGTTTGAGCGAACACTTTCATGCACTTTATAATTGTTTATTTGGTCACTCAAAGTGTCTCATCCCCTGAATCTGCAGGAGAACCATATGCAATCATCCTAAGTGTCGTGGCCCCCTTCTAAAATGGAGGAAAACCTAGGAGACCGGCAATATGTCTCCATTGTTGGAAGAAGGTTCATTGACTGTTGGGTGGTGAACATCCTCTCAAGAAGAGTTTTGACGCCAAGAGGCCAATGCTTGTTTACCAAATTGGAAGAATTAGTTGACCCCTACTCTGGCGACTAGGACGAAACTCCTATCAGGAACATTTTCCTCCCCATTGATGCAAAACGGATTTTGAAGATCCCCCTGAATGTTCATTTGATGGAGGATTTCGTGGCGTGGAATCTCACCAAAAATTATATTTTCTCAGTACGATGGACTTACTATTCTGAATGGCAACATCAGTTTGGATCAAGAATTAGGCGTGAAGGCCAAGGATCAACAAGGCTGAACCCAATGCTGGAGAATCTTTGGATATTACATGTCCCAAGTAAGTTTTTTTTTGCTTGGAAAGCTTTGCATGGCCATGTTCCTGTTTGAGCAACATTGCCAAATATACACAATAAAGTATCTCCTCAGTGCCCAATTTGCTCAGATGGTGCAGAAGACCTACAACACATGATGTTTACATGCAGAAGGGCAAAGGAGGTATGGCGAGCCCTGGGTCTCCATGAGATCATCACTCAAGCCCTCGTTGTTGACCGGTCTGGTAGTGTTGTTTTGGAGGAGATATTGCGCCGAAAGCCCATGAGAAATCCGAATATGTTGCGCCTGGGTGTTGCCGAATCAGTAGTGGTTGGAGCTTGGTAGATATGGTGGCAAAGACGTGAGATAGTGAAGGGAAAAGAAATTAATACTCCAGTAAGAACTGCCTTTGCAATCAATGTCATCACCTCAAACTTTCAAGCAGCGGTAGTTGTCAAACACTCGCATAAGATTCCATGGTCCAAACCAATGCAAGGAACATACAAAATGAATGTGGATGCAACTTTCTTTGATGATGCATGAGGTTCAACAGCGGCAGTACTTAGAAACCATAAAGGAGAAGCGGTAGAAGGGGGTCCTGGATTCTGAATAATATCTTGATGCTACCACGGCTGAAGTAATAGCAATGCAGAAGGGGTCGAGCTTACTAGAAGATCTTGGATGTACATGAGTGACAATGGAATCAGATTCTCTAGGGTTGATCCAAGCCTGTACTGGTATCATTGACGTATGGATTCCATATACGGCAATACTTGCAGATTGTTTTGAGAAGGTGAGATGAATAGGTGCAGTGAGCTTCAAGCACTGTCCGAGGGATGCAAATAGGGTCGCACGTAATTTGGCTAGACATGTTTATGATTCCAAAACTGTCATATGCTGGGAAGGTGAGGTGATCCACCTAGTATTATCATTCCAGACATTATCTTTGATGTAACAACGGTTTGAGTTTAATAAAGTGTGCCGTAGGGCATTTCCCTAAAAAAGGGTTCGTTGGCTTTCATGTCCTCGGCAATTTGACAGAATATCCATCCGGTAATGCGGAAATGTCGCCGGAGCATGTAAGGATGGAAGGTACAATCCGACACAAAGTAGTTGAGCATGAGTCACTCGTGGCCTATGATTTTGTTATGGTTAAATGTCGCCTGACCAACCTACGATCACGGACGTTTCCTCTTTGTTCCGGTTGATGCTATCCATTGAACAACCATCAATATTACATGCTTTTCTTCGACGTCCATGATTTCACTCTTGGACTTGTAGTACGAATATGATGAAGAATCACCAAAAAAAATATAAGCTTTGCCATTGGATCCATCTACACATATTGTCAATCCTATGCCATCTACATGAATATATGAACCGCGAAAATAAATCTACAAGAACATGTTAGGGAAATTTACCTCCGGGCAAGGGATCAAACACCTTGAGGTCGCGCGGCGGAAGGGGTGGTGCAGTCGTACGAAGGGAAGAAGAGGCAGCACTACGGTGAAGCGTGGGAGGTCTGGGCATGTCAACAGAGGTGACAACAGCCAAATCACGACAGTCCCGACTTTGAAGGTGGCAAGAAACGAAGGTGGCACGGGGATGTGGGCTGCGACAGAAGGGGGCTCGTGTTCTAAAATGTGTGTGGCGCCAGTATTTCGGTGGATGGAGGGCACTATACAACACCTTTTGGTTCCTGGATGTATACGCACCTCATATGGAATAATAATAATAATAGTCAAAAAGTTTAGAAGTTTTTGGAATAAACTTGACTTTTTTTGCACTAGTATATAAATTTTCACGAATAAAAACCCAGCGTTGACTTCAGGGCAAAAAAAATTATTTTCTTTTATAGGTCACCATTCACACTATTTTGGCTGAATTTTTTGTTTTTTCTCTAAAAGAAGTCAACGGGGGTTTGTGTTTCTGTGAAGTTTATTTACAAGTACAATGGAAAGTCAAGTTTATGTTTTAAAAAAAGCCGATTTTTTTGACTTATTTAATTACTATTTTTTTCTTTATATAGGGTGTATATACACCCATAGAGCAAAGGTTCCCCTCCCACTACATTGTCTCATCTAACGTCCAAATATGAAGCCTTGTTGACTGGATTTGAAGCGCCTCCAAAAATTATGACGATCAAGGACGGCATGACAACTCTGTTAGAGTGGATCTTCAGTCAAAATTGACATAGTGATGGCTATTATGAAGATCGGGCTGACATGGACACTACTAAAATTGCTCTTACATCAGTGCATCCTGGAAAGCTTGGATGACCTGTTGTCTGATCTTGAGCAACAAGTGCTTGCACAGCTACAAACCTCAAAATTACCACAAATTGTCAGAAAAGACATGACGAGTAGACATCCTCCAACCTCCATCCAGATAGTTCGTGCTGACCTGTGTGACGCGAATCACCTCCGGCTGCAAGGTTCAGTGCACCTCTCTCTCTCCCTCGAATCAAATCAGAATGCGATAAAGGCGCTCCGCTTCCGTTGCCTTTGGCCGCTGCTGCTCAGCTCTTGGGCGGCTGGCGTGTGTCCAGGTGCGCGTCATGCTGCCGCCCGCTTGCGTGCATCACTGGACCAGTGTGGTCACAGCCACGAGAGACACGGCCGCGGCCGGCACGGCTTGCTACGCGATCGTGGCTGCTGTCCACGTTAACTGATTTTTCTTTGAAAACGTTTGTAATCGGCCAGCCGACCGAATTTTTCGCTGGCCGCATGAGACGGGTGTATGTGGTGGGTCCCACGCGGACCGCCCCTTTTCCTACCTTATCTTTTCCCCGCCCCGAGCCCTCCACCCTCTACCTCAAGCTGCTTCCCTTCCCGTGCCGCATTCATCTCCTTATCCCACACTGTCGTGAACCACCACAAAGCGTACTAATCTGCGTCGGCGTCCTCGTGTGGAAAACCACCCCGTCATGCTGCAACCCACAAGGCGAGCAGACGGTGATCGACGAAGGCAAGCAGACGGTGATCGACGAAGGCAAGTTTCAATGTCGAGCATCAGGGGCAAGGGCGACCGAGGTAGGAGACACGCGACGGATGGGAAGGGGGAGGGGAGAGGGTCAACCGCCATGGATTGCCCCGTGTTATGTTTCTGGACGCGAGAGATGAGGAAGACAATGACTCCCATTGAACGGCTACGCGTGCCAAGATCCAACGGTTGTGTGGCAACCGGCTGCATTTTGGGCCGGTCGATCGGCGCCTAGCATTGGCCATTTTCTATACTTCGTTTCGGGCAAGCTAGCCGTTGGTCCTGCCCTGCCATGGTGAAATTTCAGGTTCTGACATCTTATTGTTTATAAATCTGGATATTTTTAAAATATTTTTTTATATATTCATGAACTATCAAGCCGGTACAAAGGACATCAAAAGTAATAAAGTTTACTTTTAGGTCCGAAGACCACATAGTAACGACTACAAGCACCGAAGCGAGCCGAAGGCATGTCATGGTCATCATCCATCACTCATCGAAGCCGGGCAAACCCTGTTGTAGTAAACAGTCACTAATCAAATATTCATATCTAAACTCAGGCTCATCTACCCTTGGAGAACAGTAAATTTAAGAAAAATAGAAAAATAACTGATTTTTTTTGTAAACTAAGATACTAATGTCAGGGCAAAGTTTCATTGTGTTTTGTACGGGGCTTCGTCTACGGGGCCGATCGCTCCGCCGTAGCACACGGCTTTCGTGGTTGGACAAGGTGTTGCCCAGAAACGTAAAAAGAAGAAGAAGCCGCAGCAGCAACCGGCTGTAGGTGCTCATATGCATGGTTTTCAACCTAATACTCAGCAAGTGCCGGTCCAGCAACATCTCTCACAGCAGACCTTAACTCACCAACATATGCCACCTTATCAACACGGGCAATACCAGCAGTTTGTGATGCAGCCACAGATTTCTCAGTTGCCGCAGATACCTCAGGGGCAAGCTACTGTCGATACCTCAGTGACTAATGTGCCGGTGGATCCCGCAGTGATTAAGGGGAAGGCAAAAAAGGGTCCGCTGCTGGAAATGTGCAGTTGATACGCATGCAGCGAAGGATTGCACGATGCAATATTACTGTTATATTTGTGATAAGACGTTCACCCAACGTTTCGTTGCCTGGTTTTGAAACTCCCGAAGCCCAATGCTTTTGTTTCGGGAGTTGGTGCTGAGGAGACTTACTTTGCCCAGTTGACAGATTGTGTTGTCAAGGAGCACTTGGCACCCACCCAGACACCTATCGCTTGTGTTCAGGTCAGTGGTATGATGGTCCCGGCTAGTGTTGTCGAGAGTCAGATTGCCAGGAGATGTCCGGTACACACACAGTGGAAATGGGAGGCTATTCAACATGGATCGGACGCTTACCTTGTTAGCTTTCCTTCTTTTGAGGACTTAGACAGGGTTGATGGAATCCAGATGAACGTGCCTTCAGTTAATGGTCAGATGAATGTTTTTGCATGGAAATCTCAGGAGATTCCACATAAGCTCGAACTTCAGCAGACTTAGCTCCATGTTGAGGGGGTTCCTCATACTGTTCGCCATTTTTTGGGTTTATGGGCAGTTGGCACTTTAATGGGCAAGACACTGGATGTTGATCTCACTAGCCTGTGACGCCGTCGAGTTGTCCGCATTTTGGTGGCCATGACCAACACTCAGATTTTGGCGAAGGACAAAGATGATACTGGGCCGTTCATTTCCACAGATGTGGTGGTTAAACTCAAGGGCTATGCATTTACATTTAGGAGGGAACCAGCCGGTTATGTGTCGGATCCTGACTTTATCCCGTTCCTTTGGAGGCGTAAGAGTGATGATGCTGACGATGATGGCGGCACGAAGGAGAAGGACGATGAGAAGGACACCTCGGAGCACACCGGGAACCCGTCTAACCAATCGTCATCTAGTTCTGCTACTGCCAATGGCACCCATATCACTCAGGTGCAACGTCGAGAACTTGCGAGTGGTGTATCTCATGGTGCTCCGGGGGCGGTTTCTATGTTGGTGGCGGTTACCCCTTTTAACCCCACACCGCAGACTTCACGAGGCATTGAGCTAGTCGCGGAACTGCGAGCCAAGTCCAAGGCCAAGTGTCGGGGAAAACGACACCTAT
>CBMN010153136.1:0-13746 GCA_000582825.1 Hordeum pubiflorum | reverse complement strand
AGAGGGCCCCACCAGGTGGGTCGTTTTGGCGTTCACACTCTTTCCTTTTTCTTCTTAACCGATGCCTCACGTATTACCAATCACACACACCTAGATCCTTTCAAACATACACACACACATAGATTTTTTGTAGACTAGCACAAGCCATAGATACATATATGCATATGACCTAATCATGTATTCCATCTAATGATCTGATCTGGGCACACAATTCTCAAAAGAAAATCTAACCTACATACATGGAGCAAATAATGTAGCAAAAAATATATTTGTTGTTCAAAAGTTCGCGTCAACTTTGGTTATTTTGGTTATTACCGAAACCGAACCGAAATTAAATGGTTATTACCGAAACCGAACTGTATCTATGTACAAAACCATATAAACCAAAGTATAAAAACCGTATAAACCGAACCGAAATAAACCGAAAAAACCGAATGCACACCCTGAGGTGGAAAGCATGGAGCAGAATGTCACTGTTTCGGTGGAAGCGTCTAGTAGAACAACGTACTTGTCATATCGTAGGAGGAAAGTTCCTTTTGCATGTGCACGCTGTTGTCATAAAAATGGGGCGAACTACCGTTCGTTAAGGCATTGGTTTAACCTTTTTAGGTTATAATTAAATACATTGGTTTACCTATAAGTAGTAGTTGTTTTTTTTTCCTCAAAATGGCAGAGTTCCTACATTCATTAAGAAGAAAAAAGCTGCTCAACTAATTAAGAAAAACATAAAAACCAGATTGCCCAGTTAATTTTGAAGAACCAGGCAAAACCATCACAGCCGTTGAGCGTCGCACATAAGATACCCCATGCGCACTATTCAAAAGAGTATCTCGTCGAGACATCAAGCAGACGCCATCATCATCACTCCTCCCCTAGAGGCGTCATTGTCATCGCTAAACACTAAGCAAACGACTGACTTCGCCGTACGCGATCGTCGACACAACCCGCACTGCTGAGGCCATGTGGGGATGCATGAAGATCCACGCCACAGCTCGCCACTTGCGACCAGAATAGCGCAGCTCCGACTCTGATGAAGAACCACGAAGGAGAACTAGGCACGGCTGTAACCGCAGAAGATTGTCGAACAAACACCTGATGCATGTCATCGTACGCCACCGGAACCCCGCCACCATGGCTTCCACTTCACAACAACAAACCAGCCAAGGCAATCCCACGAACACGTCAGAGCAGAGCTGACTATCTCAACTATAGAGATGTCTCTAACATTGCTTGCCCCATCATCGTTGCCACAGAAGCCTTGACGTCAACACCATTGTCTTCCATTGGCCCCGCTCGCTAAAACCCAGCTCCAAAGACAAAGCCCCCATGGGGCAATACAACACCAAGGCGCCGCCATCATCCGATCAAACAAGATTTCCCTCACAGCTGCAACGTTCGGCGCGGGAGGGGTGTGGTAGCAATACAATGATGCCTCCAAGAAGGTAAACGACGGCCATGGCCGCGGCCATCGCTAGTCATGGCCACAACCGAGACAGGGTTTTCATCCAAGATCGCGACACCACCTCATCTGCACATTATCTCACAACGATGCCCACCTAGCACCACTACCGGGCCAGCTCGTACTCGAAGAAGCTATCATCGGAGCCAACCGCACCTTAACATAATTCGGTTGTCATGTCTGGTGGTTAGTACTCTCTTCGAACGACAAGCACGCGAGAACACTTAGGCTTACCTTAGTCAAAACTATTTTACCTTTGACTAGGTTTACACGAGAAATACCTAAGGAGGTACCTGATTTTTGTATTGCAGACTTGGCTGCTGCTTGATTAATGAATTCTCCTCCCCCCGCAAAAAAAGAAAAAAGAA
Source organism: Hordeum pubiflorum (assembly GCA_000582825.1). Classification (NCBI taxonomy): domain Eukaryota; kingdom Viridiplantae; phylum Streptophyta; class Magnoliopsida; order Poales; family Poaceae; genus Hordeum; species Hordeum pubiflorum. The sequence goes on along the minus strand of CBMN010153136.1, from coordinate 11,919 downwards.
AGAAATACCTAGCTAGTTTCTTTTGGCAATGTGTGAATTGTTGCCTCGTTGTTAAGATGGTTTGGTAGTAACTCCATGGTTTCTGAGGATCAACATTATAGATACCCAGAACATGATACAATTGTGTCATCACAATAGGGGGTCCTTTGGTAGGCAAGATTATGTACTGGCCCTGCTGCCATTTTGTGATGAGTTGTAGGTTAGGTCTTGTTAGAAGGCCAAGTTGCTTTAGATCATGCCTCGTTTGGTTATCGTTGTTTTCTTTAGGGCTTGTTATGTTATTTAGGGCTTGTAGTTTGTAAGACATTGTGGTTTCAATTAAATGAAATCAAAGAGGGTTGTCTGTTTTCTTAAGGTTTACAAGTAGAAAAAACGGCGTGCAATGCCTTGTACATGCATTATGAAAACATTTGACATGATTATGATGCTAATTTGGTTGCAACCTTCCTACAATGCCTTCGCCTCTACTCACCATATTCGATCAAGGTTGAGCGGGCAAGATATGTCCGAGCCAAAGGTCGGCTACAGGGTAGAGCCTACAAGCGTTGAGTCGAAGCTATAATCATTGGCATGTGGAGCATATATGTTTGGTTTCGCACCGAACGACTAATTAAACATATTAGAATTTATTGGCCACTCATTCATTACCCCCGGAGTCTAGGTTGCTGGTTAAAAATCCCTAGGGATGTATTATTATTTTTGCATTACAACGACTTCAATAAGAACATGTTTCTTAGTATTATTTTCTTCATAGAAAATACCTAGGTGAATATGTCCCAATATGTATACATCCGGTTTTTCCTTTGCTTTTCCCTCTACTTTTCCTCTCGTTCCGTCTCTCCCTCATCCGCCATGCCAGTTCTCTCTGCTCGGTGCTAGGGGCGATACTCACTGAGGCTACACCGACAGAGCTAATCCGATGCTTATGTCATTGCACACACTAGATTTTCGCTTTTTTACAGTCAATGGTTTGACCTCGCCTCCTCTACCATAGGGCGTCTTCCACAACAATAACATCAATAGTTCTTGTGCTTTTTCAAGGCGTCTCCTTCCCTAGCTCTCGCAACCCTACCATCGCGAGCGACGCAATGCCAAGTTATTCTTACAACGAAATGATCGCATGGTTATCGAGCAACATTTCCCTTGCTGATCTCGGCGAGGATCAACACGAAGCATCTAGCTAGATGACATCATCACATCATGGGAGAAAAAAATCATCTATAGTATTCAAAATCCGAACGGTTCTGTATCGTACATGCATCGAAAAGGTCACAATTTCAAGTGTACCACCTACGATTTTTAGCAGGCATGTTCAGCATTGATTCAACTTTTAACTCTAGTGAACGGTATCTTGGCTGATCATCGCCGGTGGCCCCCTTGACACAGAAGCGAGAAGAACAACTGAGATATTTTTCTGCAAAACTGCCTGCAAATTGTCCGTTGTCGTGTCTGTGTTCGTTGAGTGTGTTTCCATGCCTCCTTTTAAGATGCAAGTTGGGAGGGAGCGCGCGCGCGCGTGCATCGACGGCGCTGCTGAGCACGCCCAAGACGTTAGTAGCAAAAGGCTGTGCGCGTACGTGCATGGCTACGTGCGCGTGTGCCGCCCTCCTCGGCTCCGCGCCAAGCGAGCGAGCCTGCCGTGCCGGCATGCCCGGCGTCTTCTTCCCGCGCACGCTCCGTGGCCGGGCGTGGCACGCACGCAAGAAAGACGGTCTCTGTTTCGGCTCCGTACGTACGTGCGTCCGCAAGGTGCCAACGACGCTGTCCTCCTCGTGTACGGTGGTTGGTCATCTCGATCTGTATAACCAACGTACTCCTACGACTACGTAGCGGCCGATCGAGTGCGTCCACGGGCTAGCCTGCGCTTTTGGTCGATGGTCGCAACGATGTCATGCTGGCCAGCAGGCAGCTGCAGCCTGCAGCTGGGCGATGCTCACAAGAATAGTGTCCATATTTTTTTTCTTTTCCTTTTCCTTTTTAAGACAAAATGCCCATGTTTGTTTTAAGGCGGGGACTGTGCGTATTCTGTAGTAGTAGTTGTCTTTTTAGTGCTACTCCGTATTTACTGGTGAAGCTGGTAATACCCGGTGCCGATATACTCACTTTTCACTCCTGACTCCCGTGAGAGAGTTTTTGACATTTTACCGCATTTAGCAGATAGTGGCCCCCACCTGATTTAACGGGGAATACCATTTAAAAAGGTAAAACTGGAACAAACTTGCTGAAACATGGTATTTCCGAGAAATTTCTACCAAATGAGGTGCAACCGTAAACACATCACAAACTCAACCTTAAGAGTGTACGAACTGGAAGTCACTCGATATATGTGATTGTCTCGTAACCTAATTTGAAGGCATACGTTCTACTGACATCTCGTCTCTTTTTCCAAGGCGCACCCAGGATCCTCTTGCCAGCATGCACGCGATGCACGACTTAATGTTCTGGGCTTTCGGCAACATGCAGATGATCAGTACGTTTGCTTGTTCTACCTCAAACTCCAATTTCCATGGAGACTCTACAAATGACAGGATCGAGGGGACGGGGGTGGGTGGCGGTTGCAAGGTGCCCATGCACGCAGGTCAGGTTGGTACTCCACTAGTAACCCGGCTGACCCCCTTTCCCGCGCGTTGACCCGGCTGCACCTACACGCGTCGTGCCAGATAATCATCCCGAACCAACACCGCGTCGATCGCCACGGCAGTTAATGAGCGTTATACATATCCGGCCATGAATGTACCAACATCGTCGCGTCTGCAGCGAGCCCATGCCGGCGCCGAAGCACCGCTGCACCGATCAGTCGCCGCTACAGCTGCCGCGCATAATAACGAACCGGAACTGAGCCGGCCGCCGTGGAATCTCGCTGACATGCACGGTGGCCAGAGGCCCTACGTGCCGCCCCCGGCCACCGTAACACCGCACAATAACTGCACTGCTCGTTGTTGCACCGGTTTAGTAGTTTATTTTAGCTTGTTCGTTGGCGAGCGAACCACCCCGGTCGTCAGCCACTGTGTGTGCGGTCGTCCCGGAAAGATGAAACTGTGCACGTGAGGTTAAAAAACCGGTGGCGCTGCTTCGGGTCGCCGGGACATAAATGTGCCGTCGATCGGCCGTGCCCGTGCCGTGTCTAAACGAAGCGAATCTCTGGGGACGACGACCGGCGGCCGGAGTTAATCGCCTATCTACCGCCGGTCCAATGTACTCTACCGCGCGCGCGCGCAGAGCGGAGGGCGAATGGATAATCGGGTGGTGCACGGGGTGTCACACCATACACATGGCCAGTGCACGCGCGCATCGTGCTGCGAGTCGAGCCGTGTCATACGTTGCTGGCTTGGCGGAGATCCGGGAGCACGGCATCAGGCCAGGTGCTGCTGCTGCTTTCTGTTTTAGGTTGCCCGGCCGTTTTAGGTTTTACCGTCGGATATGATACTCTTTCTTGTTCTGGCTGATTTCTAGTTTCTAATATTTTTTACTGTCGAAACGCGGATTGATTTTGCAAACGAAAGTTTGCGCTGATGAAAGTCGGCATTGCACGCGTGCTGCTGCTCGAGGGCGCGTGGTTGGTTCAACCGAGAATGCAGCTAGCTTGGTTGCTTGGCCGGACTGATTTGACGGATAGCATGTGCCACCACACCGAGCTAATTAAGCCCGGATTGATTTTGACCGGTAGCATGTGCCATCAGCTCATCACACCGTACGTAGTACGTGCCTACTACTATTTTTAGTGGACGAATGGGTAGGGTTAATTTGGATACAGACAACATAACGAGATGGCACGACGATGGGATGCGCGTTTTCGTCCCCAACATTGTTGGAGCCGTCCAAACTTTCAGAAGAATCCATCAGTAAGGCAGAACATATATTTATCTTGCTAGCTACTCTAGTTTAGTAAGAGCAAAATTCTAAAAAACAAAAACCTGGCGTGGCATCGAAGAGCATCTACAACCGCGATGGGCTAATTCAGCCCCTCAAACGCCCGCGGACACTGACCGGTCACGCCTCTTATTTGCCCCTCTGCATCCGCGTTTCTTATATCCGGCACCTTATATCCATACTACACATACAACGTTGAGCTACTCTACGTGTTCAAACAACGGACAACAAAAGTCAGCCACAAACGAACACAAGATCGGCTGCAAACAGACATTAACAAACTTTGCAACATCCAAAAGATCATCCTAGTTCGTCACCGACAAGCTCTTAAACTTCTATAACTAAAAACGATATAAACACAGAGGAGGAGGAGGAGGGGGGGGGGGTTGGATCACCACTTTCTCGTCGGGCCTTTGCCCTTCCGGTTGCCTGCGCAACTGTAGGCGTCCGTGGCTGGTGGAGGGTCTTGGTCGTCCATGTAGGAGGCGTAACTGTCGTGGTCGCCATCGTCGTGGTCGCCGTTGTTGTCGTCGGAGTCAGAGTCAGAGAGGACGATGAGCCCCTTTATCCGACGGACCGCCCTGTCCCGCTCCCGCTTCAACTTGGCGACTCGAGCCTTCTCCGCCACTGCCTCCTTCGCCTCACGCTCCAACTGCTCAATAGCAAGCCGGAGCGCCTTGGCGTTCTTACGTCGGAGGCGGTGAGCGTCCGTCTCCGCCGTCGTGAGGGACCGGCAGTAGACCCATATGAGGAGCTGCTCGTCCTCGTCGGGATCCGCCTGCATCCCACGAACGAGGCGACGACGCGCGGACTGCTCTGTCGTGTCCCTCTCCTGTGCCCGCTGCCTCTTGCGTTGCGCGGCACGCGCCTCCGATTCCGGAGTGCGCGTGTGGGCCGGTGGCACGGGCACTACCACCCACCACTGTCCGCGTGGAGGAGCACCCGACGGGGGAAGGATACGACGTAGGGGCGATGCATACTGTGCTGTCCTGGCAGAGCTGCGCGCGGGTCGGGAGGGTCCAGCTCCGGCATCCATGCCGCGCTGGCGCAGGAGCTGCGGTGATGCTCCAGATCCGGATTTGCTGCCCGTCTCCACCTTGGACCGCTCCACCGCAATGCGGAGCGTCAGCTCCTCATCGTAGTCGAGGTCGGAGCTGAAGTCGCAGTCGGAGCTGGACATCGGAGTGGATGGGATCGGAATCGAAGAGGGAGTGGAGAGGACGAAGCGAGAGAGAGTGAGCTAGGGTCCGAAGTGAGGCGCACGGATTGGGGTTTTTGTGGGGCAGTTGTGGGGTCGGTGGTGGGCCGGGCCTGTCAGGCGGACGCGCTTGGGCGTGCCCGGGCCGCCCCATATCCGTCCTATATTTGCGCTGGATATCAGGGATACCGGTCAGCCCGGACGTTTGTCCGCGGTTTGAGAGGCCCAGTTGGATCGGTTTTTTTGACCGGTCAGTGACCGGACTGCCTGCCCGGGCGTTTGAGACGGGTATGAGAGGTCCGGCTGTAGATGCTCTAAACCGCATACCATAAAATGACCCCTTATATGTCTGCTTCGCGCTCCGTCTGCTCGATGCCAAAACCGGTGGACGACGGCGTTCTTGTGACGGAGATGCCACACGCCCGTTTCTGCCGTGGTCAGTGACCGGTGGAGGACCGCCGCGAGGAGTTGATCATCTGGATCGAACGGTGCGCCGACACGGCGCCGACGTGAGGAATTTGTCTCCTCCACTGCCGTCCTCTCCCTCACCCGCTGCCACTCTCGTCGTGCGGTGCACACCTCCTATTCGGGCGTCCGCATCCGTGGCACCGACACCGCGGCATGAGGACCTATCAGTGGCCGGTAGGAGTAGGGAGAGCGGCGCGGGGATGGTGGTCCTTCACCGGCGCTGATCGCGCAAAGCGTGACGGACCGACGCCGACGTCCCCATTTTGTCGCGGGTGATGGGGGACTGCGTAGTGGGGGAGGAGCCACCTTTGTCCGCTCGTAACCGCTGCAGCGCTATGCGGAGGGCATGCTCCTCGTCGTTCCAATCGATGGGGTTCTTGCCTCCGGAGGCCCGGAGCCTGACATATAGGGAATGAGAAGGGAAGGGGAAGCTCCGGGAAGAGGACGTGACAAAGAGTGGAGAGCAGAGAGTGTGTTTACCAGAGTTTAGGGTTCATCCATGTGAGGAACGCGTGGGAACGGGGTGAGGTAGATTGGGCCGGTCCGACATGGTGAACCCATCCGGACCTCCTATATTCACTCTAGATATGGTCTGAATTGAAAGGTGTCGGATAACCCAAACATTTACTGACCAATGTGAGGGGTTTGATTCGGTCTCAAAATAGTGACCGGTCACTGATGAGGCAGTGCGCCCGGATGTATAGGAGCAATATTGATGAGCTTGGCTGGCTGTGGAGACGATCTAAGCAGACGAGCAGACACAGATATTTTTATGTCTAGCTCGATAATACTACAATAATTTATTCTCAATTCTAGCGTGTCGTTGGGGGTTGCGTTCCGTGAGCTTGTTCACGCGGTGGTGCACTGGTGCTGGTTCCATCCTTGTAATCGCAAGTAAATGAAGTGGTGAACTTCAAAGAAAGCAAAAGAAACAGCTAACATAGACGCGGTGATGCGAAAGCTACGGTCGATCAACGTCGTACGGAGAGCATGGCGCCGCCGGCCTCCAACGAAAATCTCGATGTGTACACCTCCGTAGCTCTCATGCGTGCCCATCAACAAGGGACGCGTCCGTGTACAGGCCGAGCCGGGATCATCAGGAATCTAATCTACTGAGACGAAAGCTACCGCGTCCGTGTGACTGTAGGAGCGGCGCCGGAGGCGGACAGATTACGGACGACGGCATGGGCGCCGTCAACCTTTCTCCATCGATCATCGATCGCGCATAAAAAAACCGTCCCTGATTACACCACGTAGGCAAGCCAAGTAATGGCACGCGGCAACTTCGAGATTTTTTCAGAGACGGAGTAGTTTATCCGAGAGTGATGAGCTGAGAGGGAAAGGTGCAAGTGCGACTCAGACTCTCAGTTCAACGGCGCTGTAGATGATCATGGACGTACTGGATGATGCTAGCTTTGCCACTGTTCGAGAGTTTGTAGCTCGGCTTAGCAGTGTTCAGCTAGCTAAGAGCATCTATAGCTGGACCTTGTAAATCCGGCCCCTCAAACACCCGCGAACGCGCCCGCGGGCGCGGACATTGACCGGTCACGTCTTAAAAAAACCATTCTACAACCGGACATCTCATATTAGAAACCTCAAATCCATACACATGCAAGATGTAAAAACCTACGTACTACATAGAACCTATCTACTCTTCGTCGAAGATATCGACGATCTCCGTGCCTTCCGACGAATAAATGGCCGCCTGCCGCAGCTCCGCCCCCTCCGGCTGCTCCGCTGCCGCCTCCTCAGCCTCAATCTTCGCCTCCAGCTCGTCGAAGAGGGCGTCGGCCTCCGCTTGCATCTGCCGGATGAGCCGGCGGTTGGCCTCCACCTCGGCCTTATCCCGGATGGAATCCAGGATGGCCTGCTGCTCCGTTATCTCCTTCGATTGGGCGACGGCGAACTCCGCCTCCGCCTCCGCCATGCTCAAGCCGGGAGCCTCCTCCTTCGGGTCCTCCTCCTCAATGGCCTATGGCTGCTACTCCTCCCCCGTCTCCGGTGAGTCCGGAGGGAGACCCGCAATGATGCGGATGGCGCGGCGAGCCTGTATCTCTGCCTCGATTTGCAGGCGCCGCTCTGGAGTGAGCTGCGCGTTGATGGTGATGAGGCGCCAGACCATCCTGACAGCGAGGGAAGTGCGAGAGGAGGCAGATGGGCTCGGGCGGCGGCGGGGGGAGGGAGGAGGAGGATGTGCTAGGGCTGGGGGATGCCGGCTGGCTTAAATAGTCGGCTATGGCCTCGGGCGGCGAGCCGGAGCGGTGCCACGCGGCGTTCACACCGCGCCGACGGTCGAGGCGCCCGTCGGCCCGTCGGGTTTTCCGGCGAGTCCGCGTGGGGCCACGCCGTCAGTTCGACGTGGCGGGCATGCCCGGGCTCCTCCTTATCCGCCCCATATTTGATTGGAAATGAGGGGTGCCGGTCAGCCCAGGCGTTTGAGGCCGGTTTGAGAGAGACAAGTCTGGGTCGATTTTTTGTGACCGGACAGTGACCGGGCGGCCTGTCTGGACGTTTGAGGAGAGTACGAGGGATCCGGCTATAGATGCTCTAAGCGATGATTTAGTAGCTAGTGATAAAGTAGCGTACGTGCGTGCCTGAGACTCGATGGCAACGTGTCCACCGTAGACCGTACATGTCCTGCGACGTACTACAAATTAACGTCCGTCCAAATCGGACGAGCGTGTGTACAGTAAAGAGACAAGATACGAATGGCATTGTAGTGTTAACTAGTACGGAGTATTCCTCAAGACAGCGGCAGTGCTGAGCAAATACAAATAGTGTTTGTACTGTATGCACAGTAAGAGAGAAACTACGAAGAATTAGTTCATTGCAGTGCACATTCTGGTAAGTGGTAATGGCACTGCTGCTAATCTGGGTGTCTGATCAAGATTATTCAAGGCGATTCATTGCCGGCGCTGATATCTGGAAAAATGCAGCTAGAAAAGAGGAGCAGATTGAACCGGGAAACAGGCATGTCTTAACCGATTCTTGCTTGTTGGTGCCGCATTTAATTCCAGTGACGTCGACTCCTCCCAGCTGATGAAGAGAGATTACTGTCTATCTATGTAGAACTTATATATCTATCTCTTTTTTCGGTGAAACCTATCTATCTATCTATCTATCTATCTATCGGGAAATGCCATTTGGTTCCCGAGTATATATACGTCCATGCCCGTGCCTACATACTGCAATAAGTCATATACTATTAATTTTTGACTGTGACTACCAGGGACGGAGCCAGGAATACAGCATAAGGGGGGCCAATTGCACATAAAATATCTTGGACGGGGCCATATAGACAATTTTGAGTAAATTTGGGGTCAAATTCATAAATTAACAAGGGGGGTTTCAGAAAAATTTCCACCATAGGGGGGGCCATGGCCCCAGCGCGCCCCCCCCCCTGGCTCCGTCACTGTCGCTGAGGATCATGCCATGTTTTGTAGAGGTCCTGGATAAGCTCTTGCCGATAAGCTTGAGCACATACCAATCCAGCGTATTTTGTAACTTCTGGCCAGTCTTGAGAAGCAACAACCTGTAAAAGCATCGTATTAGAGGAAAATTACATGGAAACTTGGTTAAAGAGACAGCAGAGAAATGCTAAATCTTACTGCAGCAATCGATGGACTGGTATCCTCTCTGGTTTCAGGATGTGTTACATCCGCACCGAATATTATCGTTGGTATATTACTGACCAATGGGATCCTCCGACTTACCGCATCCAAGAGTACGGTATTTCTTCCTCCCATCTGATTTCACCAAAATTGTCAAACATGAGATATAGTGGATTGTCTCTATCATCAGAGACTAACTTACTTTCTGAACGTGGAATCTATGTGTGAAAAGAAGACCGATGCTCCCAGTTAATAAATACCTTAACATTGATTTTCAGTGAGACATTCGCCAAGTATCGTTTGCAGATCTTAAATACATGCTTAGCTAAGCAGCACTGTGACATTAATCCCAATTCGGTTTCACAAATGCGCTTTATGTCACCTGAAAATTAGTAGTCATTATATATGTGGGAAAAGCAGAAAGGACGAGCGGAGGACTGAAAAATATTTGCAACATAGTACTGTACAGTAGAAGATGAAACTGCATGCTCACCATACAATGGGCCATTGTTGTCAGGGAGGATTACTAAAAGAAGCTCAAGCTCCTTTCCCTTGAGTTTTTTCAGTGCAGCGTTATACACATGCTTAAGCGCCTGTACTGCTTGCTCTGGTCTAGCCAAATACATTGGTATAGCAGGCTCACTGTTGAACTCCTGCAATGCCATTTAACAAATAACAGTTACTTGAAAAAATATTGCCATGCAACTGAAGAAAGCAAGCCTCTGTATAATAATAATAGTGTACAAGCATAAATGAGAGGTATACCATGCCTAAAATTTTACACGTTTGGGCCAACTCCTGGCAAAATCCTCTGGCAGTGCTTTCTTGAACACTTCTTGAGAAGTTAATGGATGCCCAATGATTCACAGTGCATCCATTGACAACTTTCTGCAAAAATGATTTTATTTCAGTGGAGAATTGACAACTTCAGGCACAATAATAACTCTACTACAACTGAGAAGTTATGACTTCAGCAGAGTGGATATTAACCTTGTTTTTCATGTCCCATTGGCCAACACGAGGTAAGCACTCTGACTCTTTTCCGGTATCATGATATTTTAGCTTCACACAAAAAGGTAAGTCAGGAATGAGCACAGAATAGCTGGCAGTAGCAAATTGGAGAATAGCATTGATCTTACCCAGGGTGCAGGCAGAACCCTTGCTTCAATAGAGGTGAGTTTGTCGCTTATGTTTATCCCAAATTCCTTCGCATAGGGATCTTGATCATATCCATTTTGGTGAATAGTCTGAAAACAGTAGCCTTTTAGTCTTGTAGGCAATTTCGGTAGGGGCCAGACCATGTTTTATGTCACTCAATGTTGTGTAATGAAACAAAACGAGAAGAATTGGCAGCGAGCAGTGAAAATTGTACTCTTTCTATATCGGGTTTTGACTGAATTATGTTGAAGCACTGACAAAAAAACAGAGTACACACACGTTTGGTTCATAACCGAGCTTTGCCAAGATTTTCCTGCTAAACTGTGGCAAGCTAAAAAGGGTGTGGCACATAAATTGGTATCCACAAGTTTGGCAAAAGTTGTGCGAGTTCGGTGACAGGTAAGTGTGCCGCGACACTTACAGCCGTGCCAGTAAAACAAACAGTAGCTATACAGAGCTGTCACGTATGTTGCAAAGTGTGTCAATGAAGCAAACAATATTCTTCAATGTACTACGCAAAGATTGAAATAAACTTGCCGTGTTAATTATTCAAAAAAATGAAGAATTTTTTCAAAATAAATTTGCCATGTTAGCATCTGAATTTCTTATGAATGGTGTCTGCCAATATTGCCAAGTTCAGTCACTTTTGAGTATACCAAGAAACACTCCATACCCGTCGAATATCCATTTCCTTGTCTCCAGGCCATTGGCATGTAACCTTCAGCAATGATGTGATCTGCTTTTCATTCAACTTCTTCTTGTATCTCTGACCTTCAACAATCTTGCAGACCTGTCAATGAGCATCTTGTGTCACGCAGGATTCAGCAATACTAAAAGCATCATGTATTGCACTGGCTGATAGAAAGTTGTGGCCACACGAGACTAGAGACATTAGTTACTGACCTCCATTGGTAGATAGTTTGGCTTCTTTTGGTTTCCTACAAGGCAGGGAAGATGTGGTTGCTTTATGGTAAAACCATACATTTCCGTGAAGTACTCTACAACCGATTTCATTTCATCGTCAATTGGGAAACTGTTATAAGAAAAAGAGCAAACCCAGGTGCTGAAATGTTAGCCCAAGCACCACTACTTCGTTTTTTGTATGTTGAAGTACATGATTGCGTAACAATATGTCAATATGCTATGCACCGTCAATACGCAATGCACATTAGGAGTAAGGACAAGTTCGAATTAACATACAGTTATATCTAGCAAACACCAAAAAATTATTAACTAAGGCCTCCTTTGGTTCGTATAGGAAAAGATTAAGAAATCTAGTGAAGCTGTGGATGAGGCTGGCTAATGGGACGGTCATCTTTCGAACCAAAGTAAAAGGCAGTTAAGTTTCATCAGATTCAGACTTACAGTCAGTTCTGAAACCAATGGCCGAACATCCGACTTAAGATATATTCCTTTAGAGCCCTTTGGTTTGTAAGAATGGATTCCTATTCCTATGTAGAATTGATTCCTATCCTTCACATTTCAAAGGAAAAAATAAACATTAGCTTGGACCTAATGTAAGAATTCCTATCTTATGAACCAATCTCATTTGCTATAGTGATGGTCGGACTCCCGTCCTCGTTCGCCCGGTCCGCTCCCGCGAGAGGGGAGGGG
>CBMN010153124.1:0-22487 GCA_000582825.1 Hordeum pubiflorum | reverse complement strand
ACATTCAAATATGTATATAATAGATCTTTTGGACAACATATACGTATCTATCTAGCATAGCTTATATTGATTTTAGACCGTTAGATCTTCGTAAAATCCAACGGTTGAAGTCTTTTCTTTTTTTTGATTAACGTTATCTAGCATAGCTTATATTGATTTTAGACCGTTAGATCTTCATAAAATCCAACAGTTGAAGTCTTTTCTTTTTTTCGATTAACGTGGTAATTTTTTGGTCCTTTCGGTGAATCTGGTGCCTTCTTTTAACATTCAAATATGTATATAATAGATATGAAAAAATAACTCATAAGCCTTAAATAAATTACCAAGCGATATTATTAAACTAATTAATCTGATCACAAGTTATTCATCTCATCTAACATTGGTCCATCTTAATATAATTGAAGCCTCCTTTCGGAGCCTCACGTTAATTTTCACCAGATGCGCTAGGAAAAAATAAATACTAGAAATTCTTACAAAAATCAGAACCATTTGGGTGTCCATCATGTAGATCTAATAATAGTAGCCATTAGATCTACCATATTTTCAAAAAAATTACTCACCATGCCATTATGAAAGATGAAAAAAAATAACTCCAAAATTTATATAAAAATTATCCACCATGCCATTATGGAAGATGAAATGAAATAACCCCTTAAATTTATATAAAAGTTATCCTCGATGCCATTATGGAAGATGGAATAAAATAACCCCCCTAAATTTATATAAAAATTACCGATACCCATTAAAATAACCCCCTAAATTTGCATAAAAATTATCCACCATGCCATTATAAAATTTGGATTAAATAACTCCAAAATTTGCATACAGATTACTCACCATGGCATTATACAAGATGAATTAAAACGAGTCCTAAATCTGTATATAAATTACCCAATATGCTACCACGAAAAATGAATTAAAATAATTTCTAAATTTGCACGTACATCACCGACAATGCTATTAAAAATAATCACCTTTAATATTACTAAGGATTAAATCTACACCTCCTAATAAAACTCTAACCATGCGAGAGCACGGGTTCATAGACTAGTATTAGCTAATATAATGGCAATGTGGGCAACTTAGTTTAAATGTAGTGGATTATGTTAATCCCTTTTTCATAAATCATTGTCAAAGGTGGATAACTAGAAAACTAGGCACGACGCTGCCACGCACTTTCGCTTATAGACCGGTATGATGTTTTGGAAGCCCACCTGTTTGGCTATGGGTCAGGTCATTTAGCAAGCAATGGATTAGCTCATATAGAGAGTAATGATCTGCCATTGTTGAGGATAAGGAGCATGGACCTTATCCATTCAATTCGAAGCTCTTTATAACTTTTTTTTTATCGTAGTGTCGGGTTGTTGAGTAGGCAACTTATAGGGTTATAAGAAAATCTTTTATCAGAACGTTGGCACCCAAAGGAACGTACATCTGTTTCTATATGTGCTAAGGCTGAGTGCAATGGTTGGTACAATTGCTCGTGCAAATGCAAAATGCATAATGACAAAATAAGACAACAGTTTGTGCAAAATGGGGGTTGTGACTTGTGAGAGCACACATGACGAGATGGGGTTGTACATTTTGCACAATTGGATGCACCCATTGTTGAAGTCAACCAAAGGGGGCTCGGCTTGAGGCTGCATATAGTGTCAAATCTGAATTTTTAAGTGCGATATTCATTCTCCATCATCTTTGGACAAGATAATTGAAGTGCCTTATATACTCTACGTATATGAAAAAAATGCAAGCAGGAGTACAATCAAATAAACAACCATACGTGATTGGCGTAGGAGTACGTGTAGGCTGTAATGAAGCTACTATCGATATATTACATATTGATGAAAATTTTGCTTTGCCTACAGTTAGCTTTCAATACAATTTAACCCGTTTGCATAGAATCCATGGAAACAGTCCTTTTAGTTCTGCAGAATTTCTGTGATCATTTTGATAGTTCTCTAATTAAAAAAATCTAAAATATACTACCCTCGCTTGTCGATGGCTGCCGACGGATGCTCCACTTAACCAAATCGAGATTTTTGAACTGGTCTAAATCAAGATTTGAAGACAGAAGATTGGATGTTGGATTAGTACCCTTTTTATATCGTTTCCCTTTGGCTGGTGGAATGGGAATGGGATCCACCTTTTTTTTTAGAAACTCTATGTTGCGACCCGGCACGGTTGTGTGCGACCCCACTAGCCCATGGCCCGTCAACACACCGTCGCCGCCGAGGTTAGGGTGGGTTAGGGACCGGGGTTGCTAGGAGGCTCAGTGTCTGGTGGAGTTAGAAAAGAGCGTCGGAGGCGACGATCGCGTGGCGGTGAAGGCAGGAGGCAATCGGCGGGAGCCGTCAGAATCGGGCAGGGAAGGAAAAACAGTGGACGGTGGATGCAGCGGGGGCGAGGAGCGCCAGAGGTTAACGGTGGCAGATCACAGCGGGGCTGCCGCAGCCAGGAAAGGCACATGTGGCCAAGAGGTGGGGCCAAGCACAGGGACGACGGGTCAAACGCTTGGCGACCGTGGGCCCGTTGTGGCTAACCTTGTCTTTTTTTGTTGTTGTTGTTGTTGTTGTTGTTGTGTGCTTACTTGCAAGTTTCGTTGGGAGATTACAAATAGTGGCACGACAATAGCTGCTACTGCTGTGCTATGGTTAGACCATCTTTAGCGGGCTGTCTATCCACTCTTGTCTATTACTATTCCAACCACCTCCTACCATGTGTCCAGTAGCGCTACAGCGTCGTTTTATACTATAGACAGCGCAGATAGGCAACCCGCTAGAGACAGCCTTAGTAGGGTCAAAGTCTTAGGGAAGAGAAGACAGAATGGTATCAATGCGCATCATGAGGAAATTGCAATATCACCGCTCGTTTCAGCACAGCAGCAGGATGTCAGATTGACTTGGCACAATAACTAGCCAGAGTTTGAACTCTAGATTTGGCATGTAAATATTTAAACATAAGTTTAAGGGTTTTTGTTGTGTTATCCTTTATAATTTCGGAGTGGATATTTATTTTTATTAGAAAATAGAATAGATCACGATAAAGGATACGAGAGGGATGGCACTATATTTTTTATTTTATATAAGATTGTTAGGATTTCTCTTTTTTTTTTAGAACTTGTCTTGGAGATTGAAGTGACAGGCTCTATTAATATCTCCAATCGTCGGTAGAAGCAAAGGTGTACTCAGTAAAGAGCATGTGGAAAAGATACAAACTGAGCAACTCAGAACTCACCAAACTGATCCGGTAGTAGAGGGACACGATACTTCGAGGAGCGAGACATAGCCAATTCTATCCAAGGTACAGCTACAAAAAAAAATCAAAAACAAAACTCTGTTTGGACGACAAAAAATTTATAGGAGTTGTACAAAGATTTCACATGATTTAAAACACGTTAAAAACATAGGATTCGAAAACTTTCTCATTGAAAAGAAGCCTAAAATCGGAGAAAGCTACGAACCACACCTCATGCTCAAAGAGGAAGAAGCGGAGCAGCACGGGCTGAATTCTTACCAGTTCTACTGAGAAGGGCAGGGGCCAGTGTCCAGAGAAGGAAGAACGGTGGTTTGTTGGGGCTTTCACGGTAGTGTGCCGCCGCGCTCTGCGGATTGAAATGGATCGTACCGGAGCGCTAGCGTTTCATAAAATAACTAAGATTAGTTCGAGGGATCGTAGGGATTCACCTCTAAATTGATTAACCTAGAGGCGGATTTGGATTTAGAGGGGTAGCATGGGCGTGTTGACGCGTTGGGCTTGAGCTTGGAGCTCATCTCAGGCTGGGCGAAAGGGTGAGGGAAGGAAGAAGGGAGGTGCCGTGCAGCGACTGTATCAGCCTATCAAGTGGAGCAAGGCTGACTTCAGCAGTTTGTTGATCCCTATTTTTTAAATTCAAACTCTTCTCTGTGATAGAACAGTGCCAAACAGTGCTAGATTCTCAAAATAGATATACCATTATAGAGAGCATTATTTACATATGTAACCCCTAAGTTTGCATATAAATTGCATTTTAAGGCCTTGGCGTTTATACCCTCGCTTTGAAGTCTAATGGTGATTTTACACTTAATTTTTAATCTTTGTGAATTTACTCCTATGTTTTCAAATTGAAGATAGAGTTTACCCCTGTTTTTAACGATATCAATTCCGATGCGAAAAGACCATCACACCTAGACAATTTTGCTCCTATGTTTTTTTAATAGATTGCAATAATACCACTATTCGCGCCGACGACGGCGTCTCACACCCAGTTAACTGTGCCACTGCTACCGGGTCTCCCCATGCCGCGCTGCACACAGTCCACACTGTGGCCCAGGTTTTTACCAATGGAACTCCAATGGGTCTTGGTTGAAAGGATAAGTGACATTCAAGTCTATTCCCTCTATTTTGAAAGTTTTTCCATTTGTTTTAAATAATTTAGTCCAATTGCATCTAACACGGTTAGAAATAGGGTAAATGGAGTCTTCGTTTTAAAAACGTAAGGGTAAAATCACAAAGTATTAAAAACGAGAGTAAAGACACAACTAGAGTTGCTAGTATGGGTATAAACACCAATCTCCCTACATTTTATTATATGACATGAATTAAAATAGCATTCTAATTTTGTATATAAATTACCTACGAAGCAACAATAAAAGACGATTTAAAGCAACTACTAATTTACATATAAATTACCCATAAGCTCGCCAGTTAATGGCGTTTCTAATGGTTTTCTATTTCACTAGTTAGATTCTATCTCTCCTACATGGATAGAAAAGGTGGAAAAAATTACTAGCGATGACCACATATATAAAGGAGATTTTACATGTTCCAAGAAACCAGGAGTATGACTCGTGGAGCCAACTCCTAGTAGCGAGATAAATTACCATTTTTATTCTTTTCGTCTCCACATTATTTGATACGACATGCCCTAAATGTCCGTGTACGGTGGAGTCCACCAATCTTAATTTTAATATTACTAATTGGAGGCTCGTTAATTCTCACCTAATGCGTTAGAAACAAAGATAATTCTAAAAAATTCTCACAAAAATCAGAAACATCCGGCTGTCCATATGTAGATCTAATAATAGTACCCATTAGATCTATTATATTTTCTAAAAAAATACCCACCATGCCATTATGAAAGATGAAACCTAAATTTATATAAAAATTACCCCATGCCAAATATGAAATAAAATAACCCCCTAACTTTATATAAAAATTACACACTATGCCATTATAAAATACGAATTGAAGTAACCCACTAAATTGGCATAAAAAGTACCCACCATGCCCTTATAAAATATGGATTAAATAACCCCTAAATTTGCATATAAATTACTCATTATGCCATTATAATAGATGAATTAAAATCGGCCCTAAATCTGAATATAAAATACCCAATATGCTATCATGAAAGATAAATTAAAATAATCATCTATGATATTACTAAGGATTAAATCTATGTCTCCTAATAAAACTCTAACCCGTGCGAGTGTACGGGTTGATGGATTAGTACTATTAATTGGAGGCTCTTTTTGGAGCCTCTACGTTAATCCACGCGCTAAGAAAAAAAGATAAAATCCTTGAAATTCTCACAATAATTAGAAACATTCGACCAACATTTGACAGATTGGAATATTAATAGCCATTAGATCTGTTTTCAAAATAATTACCCACCTCTACCATTACGAAAGGTTTTGAGTTCAATTCTCGACGAAAGCAAATTTCTCCTTTTTTTGGCAGATTTTTTCCCATTTTCAAATTTACCCTCATTTTTCTCATATTTTTCCCATTTACAAATTTACCTTACTAAATGATCACGTAACTTTTTTGATTAAGATGCTAGAAACCTTTCTATGAAACAGATATTGTGCCTAATCTTACTATTACTAATTAGAGACTTTTTTTGGAACCTCCTTATTAATCCTCACAAGATGCGCTAAAAAAAAGATAAAATCATAGAAATCTCAAAACAATCAGAAACATCCTATCATGAATTAGCAGACTAATTATGAAAATATATTAAGTAACAGCCAAAACTATATATTAACTACCCAATTTTCCATTATGAAATAAAATATGAAATAACACCCTAAATTAAACCTAATTGTTCACATTTGCTATTACGATGGATAATACCAACTAACCTCTTATATCTAAATTGTTCACCTTTACTATTATGGCCGATAGTATATTAAAAATAAACCCTCAAAGTTATATTGAAATTACCTACTTTTGCAATCGTATCAAAGATTACGTAATAATCAACCATACATTTAATGTAGCAAGATATGATATTATAAAAATCTAAGTATAAAATCAGATCTATATATGTTGTACCACATAATACATCTAAGACTTTAATCCGTGTGAGAGCACGGGTGATAGACTAGTAGTTCATTATATTCCGTTAAAGTATAGATAATCATAGAGCCGGCTATAATTCGACTGTTTCTCACCTTCTTATCGATAACCGCCCCGTATCGTGCGTGGCCAGCATTGTCTTCATCGATCGGCAGCCCTCGTAAACGTCGCTATACGCTAGACTCCACCGCCGTCCGTTAAAGTACAGAACTACAGAACCGGCCTATAGTAATTTGACTGTTTCCCACCTTAGTTCTTACCAATAGCCAGGAACTGGCCCGCGGTATCGTGTATTCGTGTGTGGCCAGTATCATCTTTATCGATCAGCAGACCTCGTAAATGCCGCGACTCCCTGCCTCACTGGCCGGAGCTGAACCAGTCAGATCGAAGGGCCGCTGCCGGGAGAGATGGTGGGTACTGTTGCAGGAGCTGTGGTGGGTGCGGTGCTAGGCGCTGTGACCAATAACGTGGTGGCGCAGGTGGTCAAGCTTGTGGAGAAGAGATGCGAGCTGTGGACGGGCTTCCCAAACGACATCGATTTTATCAAAAGAGAATTGCTCATGATCGCCGGAGCCGAGGAGGATCAGCTCTCGGGAAACGGCGGTCAGAGCGCCGTGAAGATCATATTCATGGAGGAGATGCGGGATCTGGCGCACGACATCGAGGACTGCCTGGACCGGATCCTGCGACACGCCGAAGTCGAGGGAGAAGAATCGTTCGTCCATCGGTTCAAGGTCGGCAGCCGCGCCATCAGCGGCCCTCCATTAGCGCAGGAGGTCAAGAAGCTCAAGGAACGGCTCAAGGTTGCACATCAGAGGAAAGTTGACTACGACGTCAACGTCCATTACGGCAACAGCTCGGCCGCCGGCTCCTCATCTACGTCGTCGTCCCTTTCGAGCATCATCGACACGGCCACGGTCGTCCAACCGGTGGGCATCGACGAACCCAAGCGGGAGCTCCTGGAGCTGTTGCTGGAGGAGGACGTCGAGGGCCAGCCGGAGCAGCTGAACGTCATCTCCATCGTAGGTTTCGGTGGATCAGGGAAGTCCACGCTCGCAAAGGCACTGTATGATTGCCCCGACGTCGACCGCCGTTTCCCTTGCCGAGCATGGGTTGGGGCATCGGAGTACAGGGCCAACAGAAAGGAGTTCCTCCTCACAGCATTACTCTGCAAGCTTCGCCCGGGACACCCAGCAAGGGACGGCAATGTCCAACAGCTCCACGATGATATCATAAACTACCTGAATACTGAGAGGTGCGACTCATTTCTTCTTCTGGGATGCTACTGAATGCTTGAATTAGTTAACCCGATTTAACTATCCCTGTTGCTTTACTGTATTTGATTTATGGTACTCTGAATGCAACCAATGTGTGATGTGTGAATCCCCAATCATGTTTCGAAAAATCCTAGTCATAAAACCAAGACGATTTTTTCCTTCCAGTGAATGATAATTGCATCAACATTTCTTTGGATCTGCTAGGTACCTCATTGTATTTGACGACATCGAGGAGGAATAGTGGGACTGTATAAAATCCACCTTACCTAAAAAGACTAGAAGTTGGATAATAGTGACAACAAGAATTCAAGCACTGGCTGAAGTTTGCCGCAACCATGGCAACAAGGGCTATGTGCACAATATGACTAGTCTCAATGAGAAGCATTCCAAGGAGCTGCTACAAGGTGTATTGAAGAGACATTTACCTAGGATGGAGCAGAGTTCGACAGTAATCATAAACAAATGTGATGGCCACCCACTTGCCCTTGATAGCGTGGCCAATTATTTGCAAAGAGAAAAACAGTTCACGGAAACAGATTGCAACAAGTTTTGGCGCCACCTAGGTTCACATATGGCAGAGGAATATGCTTTCACAAAGCTACAACAAGTCCTTATGAGCAATTACAGAAGCCTGCCCGGCCGTCCTGTTGATCTCAAAACCTGCCTGCTGTACGTATGTGTGTTCCCGAATGGTCACCCTATCAGGAGGAACAGACTGGTGAAGCGATGGCTAGCTGAAGGATATGTCCGTGATCCTGATCCATGCGAAGCCCTGCTGGTAGCAGATAGAAGCTTAGAGGGACTAATTGACAGGAACATCATCAGGCCAATCGATCTAAACAGGAATGCAAAAGCAAAGACATGCAGAGCTCATGGCATCATGCACGAGTTCATGCTACACATGTCCATCGCTGCTAAGTTCATTACATATCTACGTGATCCACAGAGAAACAATTACCGTCACCTGTTTATGGAGGGACGCCCTGTAACCTCAAGCAGCTGTGTACCAAATGTGAACCATCGTCATACTACAAATCCTGCACATAGAGGCACGTCTAGCGATGACAAACTGCGTGCTCATTCTCTGACGATTTGTGGGAGCGCAGGAGCAGCGGCTGTGGATTTTGCCAAGTATGAGCTGCTGCGAGTCTTGGATCTGGAAGAATGCAAGGATTTGAAAGACAACCATATGGATGACATACACAAGCTGTGGCATCTAAAGTATCTCAGCCTTGGAGGCGACATTAGTTGCCTCCCAAGAAAAATTGAGAAACTGCATTGCTTAGAGACACTTGATATGAGGAAGGCCAAGATAGAAATATTGCCTGCGGAAGTGATCAAGCTACCTCACCTAGCTCACCTGCTGGGGAAGTTCAAGCTTGATAAGAGGGACTGGAAGATGAGTGAACTAGGCAAGTTCTTGCCCAAAGAAAGTGATATGCAGACTCTAGCAGGGTTTGTCACAGACAGCAATCCGGGATTTCCGATGTTAATGGTTCGTATGAAGAAGCTGAGAAAGGTTAAGATATGGTGTGAGTCCACTGGTGAAGAGCTTTTTGAGGCAATCAAACAATTCATTCAGGTCGGCATGGACACAAGTTATGGTGACCGTTCTTTGTCACTCTATCTTGTGAATTCCTCAGTGGACATTCTAAGTGCACTAGGGAAGTATCTAGAGAACTCATTTGGTTATCTCAGCTCCCTTAAACTACATGGAGAGCTGGGCGGGTTAACTCACTTTACTGAAGTGTTGTGTGGTCTCAGAGAGTTGTGCCTTTCATCAACCAATGATCTGAAAACTAATGATCTGTCAAACTTGAGCAAGCTAAAGTATTTGGAGTACCTAAAGCTGGTTAAAGTTAGCCTGCAAGGCTTCATTATCAGAAGACGGGATTTCCCTAGACTCCTACGTCTGTGCCTTGTGCAGAGTCCAACCCTCCCTACAATTGAAAAAGGCGCTTTGCCGAATCTCATCTCACTTCAGCTTCTCAGTGAAGATCTAGGCAACCTATCTGGCATCGAAATCAGAAGGCATGAGCACCTCCAGGAAGTTGCTCTTGATTCTCAGATCAAGCCGGAATTAAAAATGGTTTGGGAAGATGCAGCAAAGAATCATCCAAAGAAGCCAAGGGTTTTGTATCTCAAAAGGGCTAATCAGCAAGGAACAGGTTGCATGGTGAAATATGTTGAAAAATTAGACAATATCCGAATTATTTTACGTAAATAAAGCATGCAAAACATGGCACAAACTAGCATGTACTCATATAACATACTAGACAGAAAAACCATAGCAAAGATCTCACAGATCATAATTAATAGATAGATTGGATCGATCTGGTTATACCTGTCGGCAGCTAGAGCCGATTCCGTACTGACGACGTCGACGAAGGTCGCACTGTGGACGCCGCGGGTACTGTAGTCGACTCGGTGAAGAAGCCCGCAAGGTCAGGACCCGGATTTCGGCGGACCATTCACGCAGGTGCCGCGCGTCCATCGCCCGGGCCCGGCCTGGCGAGCGAGCGCGCGCGTGTGGTCATCCTTTCTCCCTCCACACCATGTCTCAGTAGAAGGAGAAGAGTCTCCATATTTAAGTAGGTGAAACTCCCCTTCCACTAACAAGATGGGACTAAAGGTTCCACACTTCCATTGCACACACACATGGGCCTTTGAGATTTCTTGGGAATAAATAGATGGGCCAAGCCCATTTATTCAACAAAATATGCTGCTGCCAGGGAACCAGCACCTGAGACTGAATGGATGAAAGATGCATGTCATCCAACCGATTTCAATTGAAGAACTCGGTTCTACTTTGAAGGATGTCAATCTTACAGGGCCATCTATGCCTTCAAGTAAGCTTCCTAGTGCAATGAACAACGTGATGCCATATTCTTGAAGAAGAGTATCCTGATCCTGGCTGGTGAGAGCACAATGGTCTGTTTTTTCTAAGCTCCCAGGCTCACTTGTGAATCTTCTTCTACCTCTCTTCAATGGTTACTTTCCATTTTCAAAATAAAGTGCTACGTGATACAGTAAATCACCTATATGTGACACACAGTCCAGTTTGTTTGATATGGCCCAGGAGGGGCCTATGAGTGGCGTGTGCATATGTTTAAGAATGTCTAAACATCTTCCGGCAGATTTTTTTTATCTTTTTATTTTCCGCTATTTTATCTCCTTTGTATTTACATTTGAGATGAAGGAGATAGTCAAATACCAGTGGAGGAGCCAAGTGAGAAAAAAGATGAAGGGAGGAAAGTGAAAGATGTAAGTAGAAAAAAATCTTCCAGAAACCCACCGACGCCGCCCCTTGCGCGCCTGCCCCAGCGGCCATGGCGGAGCCAGCAGGGAGGAGGCGGGAGAGGAGGAGGTGGCCGCGGTGGGGAGAAGGCCGACGAGAAGGCGGTGCGCCGGCCGTGGCGGCGAGGAAGCCCGCTGGCCGCGCGCTGTGGGAAAGGAGGCAGCGGCGATGCGGGAGGAGGAGGCGCGCCGGCCGTGGCGCGAAGGGGAAGGAGGCGATGCGTAAGGGCGCCGCCGCTCCCGCCTACCCGGCTCCCCACTGCTGCAGCACATGCTCCCCTTTCGCTGGTTCGCGTTCGTGTACAGAACACGAGCTCGCCTCGGCGTCCTCCGCGCTCGAGCCATCTCGGTAAAATTAAACCGGCATGGAGCACCACACCACCATCCTTTATCCTCGCCCACCTTCAATTTCTATTTCGATCGCTCGAGCAGAGCCCTCCACGAGCTCCAGCGGCCATGCCCATGGCGCCCATCGCCGACCCTCTCCTGCAGATCCTCCCACGCCCGAAACCACACGGACGGATTTGCGCCGCTCTCCTCTTCGCGCCGGCGCCCTCGGATTCACGAACGGAGGCCGGAAACGTTCGTTCCGGCGAACTCCGGTGAGGGCACTGTCCCCGGTGGTGAAACCGGCAGCCGGCCGAGCGAGCGTATGTCCCCTGCGCGTTCGCCCGTCCCCTGGCCACATGGGCTGGCCCAACAGGCCATCTGTTCGCGCTGGGCTGTGAGGCCGAAAAAGGAAAGAGAAGAAGAAAAAAGAAAAGAGCCCTTTGGGCCAAAACCATCCCCCGGCCCAAGTTTGTTTCACCCTGGCCAGATCCAACATTTTACCACAAAAGTCTGCATCCACGTCCGTATCTTCTCCGTTTCAACTCCGACGTGGGTGCCTGCTAGACGCGAGGAGGCTCGACGCCGAAGTGGCGGCGGTCGCGCCATACCTGCTGCCGGCCCGTGCGCAGTGCCACTCGCCCAACTGCCCTCGCCGGAGCTGCGCGCAGGCCAGCGCTGCACGTGACTCTGGCGAGACGGATCCCGCCGGCGCTACCTCTCCTCTACCGCGCAAATGCGCTCTGCCCGCCGCTCGCCCTCGCACGTTGTGCAGCCGCCGCCGTCGCTGCTGTCGCCGTGTGAGGGAAAGAGAAGAGAGGAAGTCTACGGATTGGAAGGGCACCTGTTGGCTGTCCGATTTGATCGGACGGTTCAGGGGGAGCCCGCCGCCGGATGGGCCTTACAGGCCGAAAGTGGAAGTTGGTTGGGGGTGAG
This sequence comes from Hordeum pubiflorum, assembly GCA_000582825.1. Taxonomy (NCBI): domain Eukaryota; kingdom Viridiplantae; phylum Streptophyta; class Magnoliopsida; order Poales; family Poaceae; genus Hordeum; species Hordeum pubiflorum. The sequence goes on along the minus strand of CBMN010153124.1, from coordinate 10,311 downwards.
TGAACGGGCTGAGCCAAATTCAGCCTAGCTCGGTAGGAGGTGTGGCCCGAGAAAAAAAATGGACTGCACACTATTGGGCTTTCTAGGCCGAATTTGAAGTATTTCTTGGGCTTAATTATTTAGAGTGTTTTAATTATGAATTAAGCCTAAATAATGCATGATTCCCCTGCGAAAATAATCAGGTGGCCGTCGACGCAGGGGGCGGGCGGGTGGCGACACCCACAGCCTCGGCCTCCTTCGGCGCACGCAAAGGGAGCCGCAGATGAGGCCAGGATCCGTGCTAGGCTAGGAGAGACGAGAGCACGAGCACGGGCGGCCGTGCGGAGAGGAGGCGGCCGCTCAGAGAGGTGGAGTGGGGGTGAATAGGCGTTTATCTACGAATTTTTCTATTTGAATGCGCTAACAAATTATTTCTTGGGAAAACTTGGAGGGTACATGTTATGTGTGATAATTGTTTAATCACATATTTGATAGCGAACTTCTAAGGGTAGACTCACCAAAGAGCCCAAAAGTGGGTGCTTATACACTGTGCGGCACTGTAGACAGGGAAGGTGGTAGTTGGAATAGTGGATGGGCGGCGTTGGATAGGCGTCCTGGTGAGCCCAGTGTAAATATTGTTCCCTCGTGACTAAGGCAATTTTATATTCTAAATTTTCTCATAAAACCATGTCATTTTATTTGCATTCGTGGTTTAGAAAAATAATATTTGCCCCGTAGCAACGCACGAGCCAATTGCTAGTATATCAAATGAAGGGTACTCTGAATTCTGAAAATGTAAGATAGCCGCAATTTTTGTTGTCTAGCATGTCAGCATCAGTATAGTAAAGATCATACGAACTTTTTGGCACTTCCTAATTCAGTGAAAGTTCCATTTTTTTATCAATAATATATCAACGAAACTCCTTATTTTTATATGCTCAAACAGGCGCTTCAGTCGTGCAAGATTAACAATGACAGGGACTATTCTTAATGCAAAGAGAGACAGTTCGTCATCGGTGTACAAGGATGCCTCTAAAGCACCGGTAAAAAAAATACAATATCAGGGCTAGGTGCCTAGGTGGATGATCACCACTCACCACCACCTGTCCAGACTCTGAACACTCAGTAGGGAGATTTGACTCCCAAGACCAAACCATGGCCAAAACAGAGGAAGAGAAACTGCAGAAAAAAAACATATTGCTCTTCTGAATTCTGATGCAGAAAAATTCAGTATCATAGTTCGCTCTTTTAATGCAAGCTTAAGACATGATATAGGATCTAGGCTAAAGGATCTAAAGGAAAATGGATATTGGTATTTTGTGCATTGGACCACTTAATTAATTCACATGTATTGCAAAGTCTTGAGCGCATGGATCTTTGCTAAGGGCACAAATTCTGGCCATAGGCAGAGGCACCTTTCCTCCATGTCAATGTCAGTATCCTTGGATGCTTCACCTGTCAAAATGAAGAACCACATCACATGTTGGTCGAATATTTGTGCCATAAGAATTTATTGGTATCAAATGCTAGCAATAGGTCCTGATCCCTAAGCCCTATGTCCGATATAGTAGCAAGATACATTATTCACATCACCATTTAAGGCATATTTTGAGTATTCTGGCATCAAAACTGAATTTTTAAGGATCTGGGATGCTTCTGTAAGATTTATCATTTAGATGAATGTGTGTCAATAGGCATTATTAGAGGCAAGGTCTGGCTCAACTTAATGCCAAGGAAAACATAGCATTGTTGGTACTCTGAAGCAACCAGGATTCCCTGACTTTGCCTTGGGTCACAGTGACCCAACATCAGCAATGTTGTTGTCAGAGAATCCACGCACACTCTGAAGGCCCCATTGATGCTAATCAAGGCATAGTGTGACTTCACATCCAAGCTATGTTACTATTAACTGATTACTAATCATTCTATGTCTTGGAACTCCCAACTTAAAATGGTACCACATAAATAATAAGTCATGACTTTTTTATCTCGAGTCAATGCAAGTCGTCGGAGCTTTTAGCCAACAACCTTCTGCGTATCCTACACCAATGCAGATACCATTTCTTTCAGCCTTGCTGCAAAGTAGGGGCGTACATGGTCCGGGTTGGCAGTTTCATGGGTAAAACCCGGCCTAATCCGTAGATTGTCAGAAACGTGGTTTGGACCTAGTGGGTTACATGGTTATCGCGGTTTTGCTTTTCATCTGCTGCGTGCTCTCCCCTGTTGTGCCACTGTTGGCCAGCGATGGTACTGGTACATGTCCTCTGTGTCTGTGCGTCAGGGAGTCGCTGGCTGTTGATGAAGCTATGATCGAGAGTTACAGGTACTCCTAGTAACAAGCAACGAAGTACAGTAACATAGTAATAAAAGTGCCGTTGCTGGCACTGTGCTCTACCTACGGAGGAGACACCAGGCGCTGAGTACATGTGAACCATATCCACCACTTTGCAAAGTCTCACTAGATTAGGGATGCAAGCAGGCGCGTCTGCAGGCAGCCTGCCGGCTCCAGCATCGGCCGCCACCAGAAATCGCGAATTCTACAGGATCCTGCCGCGCGTGGTTCCAATTCCTGCGATCTCCTGCAGGGCTTTGCAGCAATAAAACAAGTAGTCTGCAGACGTCTGCCGGAGTCTGCATGCAAAGAAGAAGGCAAAGCAGAGATGCAGATGTAGCAGATGCAGCACATGCGAAAGGCCTTCCTCCTCAGCAGCTACGTGCTCCTGATCCTTGTCCTAGATGCCATGTCCAGCTGCATCATCCTCGCACTCTCGCTGTGCTTGTTGTCTTCCGCATGCGGCCTTCTGCTCCTCCTGCCTTGCCCGGCTGCACGAGTTCATTGCCATCTTATCTGCTGGCCGCTCAAGATCCTTCATGGCACCCACTGATGGAAAACAAGGACCTTGATCTAACCCATAACCACTAGATCTACTTGAATCGAGTAGAATACCTTTCGATCTGTAGACATACGGGGTCGCTGGTGCTCGGGAAGGCTCCGGCGAGGTGATATCAAGTAGCAGCAGTGGTGCCGCCGGCGCGGTGAGGTGGCCGGCGGTTGAGGTGCCGGCACAAGGAGATGGCCGGCAGTAGGCGACGAGGACACCGGTACTGGTGGTGACCGGTGTTCGGCGTAGGTCTTCAGTGGTGCTCCGAGCTCTCCCTGATCGGTGGGATGTCTAATCTTAGATTAGGTCAACTAACTTCTGTTAGAGGTAATGACCCTCTTCTTATAGAGCTCGTGCACCCTGGGACCAGGCCAAGGCAGTTAGACGGGTTGTCAGCCCCTAAAGACTCGGTCAGTCATTGACTGAGCCCGAGATCAACCCAACATTCTCCCCCTTGATCGAGAGGCCTCAGCTTATTTCTAATTCTCAATATAACACTTATTCAAAACTTTTCAGGGAGAATTCTTAGGTATCATTCCATTTCTACATAACAACTTCTTAGTCTCATATGGCCTATATGGTCCAATATGTGCAGTCTGCTCTCAACCATCTTGTGCGCACAATTAATAAACAGAGCAGACATATTTCCAGAATCATAATTTGAGATCTCAATCTACATCAAAACAATAGGCTTCCTTTCCTCTCTATGCCGGCATCTTAAGGTAAGCCTACTCGTGCATCAGTGCTTCTCTCTCTCAACACTTCAATTCTTACTTTCTTAGCACTGAGACATTCTAATTTGCAAGGTACTGAACTTGCATCTATTTGATTCTGGATTTAATCTTTCGCAATGTCTTGGGTTTGGCAATACCACTAGACATGCTACTTGAACAAAATTGCACATCTTAATGAACCCCGGGATGAGTTCATTATCTTAATCTTACAAACTCTATTAAATCTCTTGCTCTTAATCTCTTTTTCTCTATCTCATTGTTACAGAACTCTTAGTCTTTAAATCTCAGTACATCATAATAAACTAATATGGATATGCAACATGCCGCAACTTTCCCTACATCATGAATGATTTCTTCTCGGAGTTGGAGTCATTCCACAAAAATGACTCCCCCTCACTATAAAATGACAAAACTTTTGTGGAATTTCATCACCTTGTCTAAGATTGTTGGCACATGGCACACAACTTTGTGGCCGCCAGATTTCTTTACTTGCGAGCATGTAATCCATTTGCACTATATGTGCAATCTATAATTTACTTACTTCGTAGTTTTCCAGGGGTCCAATCCTGAATACTAAGTTTGCCAAAAGAATCCCGATTTCAAAACTTTAAGGGCACACAATCGACATGATCATATTTCATATGTCAGCAATATTTCTAATAAACTCATTTGCCCTTGCATGGGATACTCCCCTTTATTTTGGACCTTTCTATATGAAACTTGATTGGACTCATGTAGAGTCTCATCAATTCTCTGATAGAATTCTTTGCCTCATCAATTCTCTGATAGAATTCTTTGCCCTTGCATAGGGACACTGCCCTTTGCTTGGACCTTTCTTTATGAATCTTCTAATACTTTGTACCATTCTATAAGTGCCATTATTCTATCATCTTGAAATGAATATCTCACTCAATATAAATGCCTTTACAGGCTCTAGTTAGATGGCACTTAATAGTGGTTCGATTAAGAACCATTTTCTTGCAATCCACATTATGTAGTCTTTGACTATCCCCCTTAGAGCCACCTTCATCAACGTGAACCCATGACGGCCCACTGTTTTGGCTCAATCAGGAATCTTTCTTTTCTGATCTACGTAGGATTCCCAAATCTTTAAAACTTTCTAATTGTCTATTTCCTTTTAGAGTCACGTTTATCTATGTGGACTCATAACAGCCCACTGTTTCGACTCTATCGGGAAAACTTTCTGTGTCAGATCACTGAGAGAAATGGGATGGATATCTCAATGGAATTTGTCTCTCCCCCTCGAAATATGGACAACAGTTCTACATTTCGATAAAAATCCCATAATAGAGATTTCACTTCTATACTTTCATCTCACATGCACATTTCTTTTGATTAATATCTCATCATCAACACCAGTCAACGCTTTACTCTAGTTTAACAAGGAATTGTCCCTAGACTGAAAGGATTGCTCCCCCAGACCCAAAGATTACTCCTCCAGATCTTTAATGACATGGTGTAAAAGGCGTGCACATAAGCCTCATTCTATTTCTCAAAAAAGATAAATTTCTTTATGTCTCATGGTACAAAGTATGTCCAATGGACCTTCTATCATGTGGCTATATGGATATTGAAATGACAACCAACATTTTCTGAAAACTCATTCTATCTTTAATGGTAATAATACCATGTGGAATTCTATGGTCTTGCATCGCATCACCGTTGGGTAGAAAACGAATGCATTTTATAACTCTCCATTCACTTTCGTGAATAACATGGCAGATATAATAATATTCGTCTATCTCTCTTCTTATTCTTAAGAATGCTGACATCTCAACTGTAAACAAGATTCGGCTGGCTCCTCAGAGACAACTCAATGAATTAATTATCTCTAACCAAAACTTTTCGTTGGTTCCGTTTTGATCAGAGGTGATTCCTCTACGGTCATTTAGACACATATTCACATAAATGCTTGAGAGTTCATCAACAACTTGTTCTAAGAGTTCTAATGAATACCAGATGGCTAGAGCCAACGTTGGTCAGCATATAGCCAATTCATCTAAACACCACATGGCTACAGCCAACGTTGGTCAGCATATAGCCGTTAGTTATCAATCTTAATCACAGAATTTGTGAGGTCTCAAGCACGAATGATATTCACAAGCGTGAACACTTACTCATATGATCTCATGATTGCCATTAACATAGCAGTCAGAGTGCACAAGGCACATACTCATCCCAAGAAAACTTGGTACTTTTCTTACTTTTCTCAAAATTTGATATCTGTCTCAGTCCCTAGAGGAACTTTGATCTTTTGTGTGTGGCTCAAAACAAGAGCCGATTCAAATCTAGGTTCAGGGAACCTCTTCTCTTGATGACTTACTCAAAAGTCATTCATGGTTTACTCAAAATTGCTATCTCATCCCAAAACTTTGGGTCTCTTTGACATAAACATGCCATACAATTCTAATTATTCTCATTTAACTACTCCCAAAACCACATATGGCTAAGATAATAGCCTTTTCTATCAAGTTCTGAAGATTGTTCTATTCTATGTCACCATTGGGCAAAAATAGAATGGAACAAGGATTATCTCATATCGAAAACAAATATTAATAACCAACTTGGTCAGGAAATAAATGTTGCCATTAACTTGTATAAAACAAGAATAAAATTCTTAAACTTGATCTCTAATTATAGAGAAAATTTCTTGTTCGGGGCAGGGAGAAAAGTCTTACAATAACTTGCTCCAGCACATAGTGGAGCACTTTGTATTACTCAATCTTATCCCCTTTCTCATTAAAATGGCTTATAGCCAAAACAAAATTGATTAGTGTGGAAAATCATATCACCAACGTTGGTCAGAGACAAAAAAATACCACTCTGAAAGCTTTTACAAAAAAAAACTTTCTTATTTAGCCAAATGTAAAAGATGGGCCAAAACTATGCAGGGGAATTTTATCATAACCAAAAGTGCTCAATTGAATTGTTCTTCATAATACTTTCCAATTAAATATCCACGTTTGTTTCAATTTAACTGGAGAGCAAAAACTTAATCTTTGGAGCCGAAACATTCTCTCAAAAAATAATGATCCTTCATGAGTTAAACTTAACGTTGGTCAAGTTTAAAACACACTGGAAAAACTCTTTTCTCTTATCAGAGATAACTATCTCTTCAATCAAAATTTCTTGCGTGAATTAAATTTGACCTTGGTCAAAAATAAAACATGCTTAAAAGCAATTCTCTATTCAAAACAATAGTCTAAATTCGTCATTTGACGAAAGAGAACTAAAACAAATCTTAATAATTTCTCATAATCAAAATCAAGGCTCATCATCAAGATTAACGTTGGTTAAAATTAATGAGAACACCATAAAACTCTATCAACATGCATTTATCTAATAATTTTCCACGTTGGTTTCAAATTCATCAGAGAAAAGAAAAGAGACGATGGAAGGCCAGATACAGAAGGGGTTTGTATGGCCCGGTTCACGGTCAGCAGATGGATTTCGAGCCTGAAATGGGCCTACTACACCATGAACCCAGTGCTGTCCGTGCTTGGGCCACCCAGTCTGGGCAGAAGGCCGTAGATGGACCAATGGGCGGCGTCCGTCCGTTGCCTTGGGTCTCCTGTTGCTGCTCTGGGAGAGCCACGGTTCACGGGGGCCCGGTATCTGGCGTTGCCGCCCTCTGTTGCCCGGCTGTGCGAGTCCTTCGTCTTGGCCGAATCATGGCGTCCGGATCGCTGCTCGCCGACGTTGACGACCTCCACTTCAGTAGCCTAGGCCTTTCCTGCACCTCAGTTCCTAATTCTGTGCTTTCGTGGGGCAGGCACAGTGAGAGCGGGAGGGACCGGTCACTGAGAAGTTGTCCCCTTCCATATATACAGTGCGTGGTCGCCTACTAGTCGTCTATGCAGCTCCTTCAGTAAAAAAAAAAATGCTCGCTACACACGTCCGTGCGTATTGCCTATATATTGATTTTTTTTAAACGAACCAGGCAAAACAAAGCTTGCCGAATATATTAAAAAAGAAGAAGTTCAGACTGGACGCAACAAAAAAAACAACACTGGGCGGTTGGATTGGGACATCAACACGCACCACACAACGAAACAACTCAACAACAACAAAACACCGGCCGGTTGGATTGAGACATCAACGCAAGCCGCACCACACTAACACCAACACAACAACTCTGACGGCGGTCCCTGCAGTCCAGCGCAAACCTTCCCAGACCAAGGCAAGGCACGAGAATCCAAAGCGACGCCTCAAGTAGGATCGCGACGCCACCCGACCCTAGGGTCAGGGTTTGCACCCCGGAGAACCCGTTGCACAAAGGGAAGAGGGGTAGAATAATGATGCTTCCAAAGAAGTAAACGGCGCCCGGAGACGTCATCATCATCTGCCCGAATGACAGGCAAGGCTTTCGCCAACACCACCAAACCCAGTGCACAACGGGAGCTGCAACAAGGACAAGGACCGAAAGGTTGCGCGCCGAAGAAGCTGAAGCCCACGACGTAGCCCAAAAATGCCAGTGAAACAAGAGAGGCACGACGTAGACTCCACCAAAAAAGCCACCACCAAGCGAGACCTCCTGCCGAAGTGCCGCTGCAGCCTGCCACCCAAACTGACGGGATGAAGAACACCAGATCCAGACCCTACCACAACACCCAACGCGCGGGGGCCTCGCCACATCCGCCGTTAGGCTCCACACCTCACAACGCCTCAAAGAAAGAGCATGGGGGCCTCGCCGCATCGGCCTCTAAGACCAGGACCAGGATATGTTTAACAAATTGCCGTGGAAAGGAAGTGCAAGGCCGCCCTACCCCCTCGGTCACCGAACAAGCCAAGCTGACATCGGAGTTCTGAAACTCAGCGGACACAACAAACCAAAGACCCCACAACACGGCCACCACACTTGAGCCAGCAAGCCAAAATGTCGCAAGCGCCGTCTTCCGACGATGTCCTACACCGGAGTAGCCCCCAGCCAAGGAGAGCTAACCGCTGCAGTCCGCTGCAAGCCAAGCTGTCGCACAACATCGCTGCTGCAAGCGCCGTCTTCCGACGCAGTCCCTCGCCGCACTAGCAACTGCCAAGCAGGGCTAGCCACCGAGATCCGTTGCAAGCAGACTCACCACAAGCACGAAACAACCTCAAGCTGCCCACCCGGATGCCGATCGCCGGTGTTGCCAGACTGCCACGGCACCCCGCACCATGCCGAAAGCCTGAAGCCAAACACGCCGAAGCCATACCGCCATCTTGCTGGGCAGAGAAGCTGCCAACCACCCGTGCCGCCAGAGCGCCACCTGCCATCGTAGTAGAATAGAATACGGAGTACATTGTGTTGTGCTTGTGTCCCATGTGTATTCGATCTCTCCCGCAGATTGAGCTTGGCAATTCAGATCAATTCAAATCGACTCGTCTTATTCAAAATATTTGTGAAAATACTGCTGTAAGTCAAATACGCACTGACATACCTCGTACTCCCTCCGTCCCAATTTATAGGCTGTTTGATTTTTTTTTGACATCCAGTCAAACTGACTCGTCTTATTAAAAAAACTTGACAATCATCATTTATTTTTGTTGTGGTTTAGTTTAGTATATAATATTATGGGTGATCGTGCATTAATGCATTGTAGTGCAGTACGGCCACCGCAGCGCAGGGCCACCTCCACGTCGGGTGCCGCCCGCCGAGGCACTAGACGCGGTGCGTAGGACGAGGCGGCGTGGGGCCGGCGGCGGCCGGCCGCCAAGGCGCGGGCGTGGGTGCGGAGCCGAGGACGCCGGGTCATGGGGCGCGGAGCGTAGGGCGCTCCGGCGCGGGGCCGTCGAGGACGCGGACGGTGGCGCGCGGGGGCAAGGCAGCGGGTGACGGGCGGCCGGGCAGCGGGGCCGAGCGATGGGCGTCCCTAATCGAGAGCTGCCTGCGCGCCGAGCCGGCCAGAGCGCGTCCCCGGCCGCACCCATGCGCCAGAGCTCCGCCGCTCCACCACTCCACCTGGCCGCCGCTCCGACGCAGAGCTCCGCCTGCTCGCTTGGCTGGCTCTGGCGGCAGGCCGGCCAGAGCGCCGTGCTCGGCAGCTCCGCGCTGACATTGGCGTCTGCGAGCTGCACACGGGCACTTCCTCTCCGGCGGCATTTGGATTACTGTTGATTCTGAAAGCTCAAAAGTCTTTCTGCCTCAACGTTATCTGGTTCTATCCACTCTCTCTCATGTGTAATTTTTGGATCATGATGAGCAGGATAGAGATGATGGGATCGACGGGTTGGTTTGTAGGTGAGGGGCGGATAAATTACTTTTATTAATTGTGAAATAGTGAAACATCATTTACAAACTTTGCATCAAATTTAGTTGTTAAGTCTACAGGGGTAAAACTATCTTTTGACACACCAGTTAACACCGTTGCATGGCAAAATGGATGGAAGTGTCAAATAGAGAACCAAAAATAACTTGAGTGTCAAATAAGGACGATTTGAGTTTTCAGGGCTAAGGAAGGAAACAGTGAGTTTTCCAGTATCAAATAGGGAATTTTCTCCGAGATATACTCCATCCGTCTCAATTTATAGGTCGTTTGACTTTTTTTGACACTAAGTTTGACCGACTCGTCTTATTCAAAAGATTTCACAATTATCATTTATTTTCATTGTGATTTATAATACTAGTATGTTAAACGTTTGTGACTGCCTTATTTTATTTTTAGTAGCAGTAGGACAGGTGTTTAGATACAAAACTTTAAAAAATCATTTAAATTAGA
>CBMN010153116.1:0-10320 GCA_000582825.1 Hordeum pubiflorum | reverse complement strand
CGTTTGGTACTGGTTTCCTGAAAACCCAAAAACACGCAGAAAACATCAACTGGCGCTAGGCAGTGGGTTAATAGGTTAGTTCCCAAAAATGATATAAAATAGCATGTAAAGTATCCTAGATTGATAATATAATAGCATTGAACAGTCAAAAATTATCGATACATTGGAGACGTATCAGGGGTACCTAGGGCTACATGTAGGTCGGTTATATGTAGGGATAAACATGTCGATCAGCCACTTGGAAGGCTTCAAAGATATTTTTTTGGAATAAAAAAACTAAAGGCAGATACTAGGGTTTGGAGACAATATTTATTAACAATGACAATAGATTATAATTAAGATTGTTCCATTACATCAAATAGATTTGGGCTAATTCAATTTCTGGACACATGATAATTAAACCACACTTAGTGATACCATGTAATACATATAATAACTAATAAAGATGACAAAATGTAAAAACTAATATTTCCATCCATGTGGCAGCATAAGTCACAACATTCTCCTTCTTGGTCAAAGAGTGAAATCCTTGGTTTGGGCTGTCCTCATGGATGCACAGATAACTCGAAAGATATATGGAATGAGATAATCTTTCTCTCCTTTCCTCGTTTACTACCGATGTCTTATACTAAAATTCTATACTTCATTTAATCAACCTATATTCTTACTACTCCCTTTGATCCATATTAATTGTCACTTATTTATTACAAATATGGATCGAAGGGAGTAATAATTTTGCTTTTATTTAGCATAATGAGGCACACAACATTTTTTCTATTAAGATTTTATATGTTTTCCTACATATGTAGTTCGAATGTCTATTATAAAGGAACACCCTCGTGATAAATTTAAGATGTATTTTATAGAAAAAAATGTTATGATCTTTCGTTATTTAAGACACTGTCATGGAAACAACTTTTTTTAAAATTGTTTAAAATGTGAGAAAGCTAAGATTTATAAGATCACAAACCTCCGCGAATCAGTTTGTAACATTTGCTCAATTATAGTGTGTATGTGCTCATGCGGGAGTGTAGTTCATGCATATTGTAATATCCTTCAACATTTGGAAGATATTACTGAAGTTTGAAATTGAACATATATTTTTATAGAGGTTTCTAGTGTATGTTGAGTGTAAACATTTAATACTCTAGAGCATATAAAGTGTTCATATGGAGCTTGTTACAAATAAATTGGCGTTGTAGGTTTTGTGGTTAACACTATGCAACTGCACACCCCATGTGGCCTCGCCAAAGAGAGATGAACTCAACAATTACCAACACAGTAATTTAAGCTCCTGAAATGTGTTATCCCATTGAATTACCATCTTCGTAGTCGACTGAACACAACAATTACCATCTTCGTAGTCGACTGAAATGTGTTATCCCATTAAACGCACATCACCGGAAGGACTGAAATAAATCGAGAAAAAAATGACTACCAATGCCAACTCTAGGACTTGAAACACGGTGAGTTGGTTCCACCACAAGGAACCTAACCATCCGAGTTATGCTCAGTTCGCTTGGTAGTTGGTCATGTCGGCTGATGGTGCTTCAACACCAATGACACCGATTTCTATATTTCGTCGACTCGGGGCAAACGTCTAGGTCTGATCATATCGGCTCGTCTTCTTCTCCGGATCGTGTATCCTTCAAGATCGGCGTGGTGCGCATTTCCCAGTAGAGATCGATGGTTCATGTCCGATTGTCTGCCTGGATTCAAGCGACGTAAAACTCTAGCAGCAGCAACTTGGGTTCGCCATCGGCATGTGTGGAATAGAGAGGGCGAGTGGATTCTATTCCTTTTCCATTTTGTGATCTCTTGTATTTCTATTGTTTGATTAATCAAAAAAAAACTTATTCCTTTTGCGGAGAAGCAACAACACCACCTTCTCGGCGTTTGTAAGGCACCCTTGTATTTTTTCGATCAAATTTGATGATGAATTTAACTAAAAGAGAAACCAAATCTAGCCTTCGGCTCGCTTCAGTGATTGTAGTCGTTGCTAGGTGGTCTACGGATCTGGATGTAATTTTTATTATTTCTAGTATTCGTTGTACTACCATGATTGAAGATGAATAGATTGGAAGTTTTTCCCACAAAAATAATAATAAATCTAGCCAATAGCCAAGAGAGATGAACTCAACAATTACCAACACAGTAATTTAAGCTCCTACCAAGCGGTCAAGTCAAACCAAGCGGTCGGTCCGGTTAACCCGATGAGCGGTGACAGATCGACCCCCTCCCTAATTCCTCCCCCACTAGCCCCACTCCCTCCCTCCGCGGCCATGGATCCGGCCCCCGATCCAGCCGCCGCCGGCGAAGCCCCGGCCAGCGAGGCCCTGGCCGCGCTCTCCCTCCACGCCGCCGACCTGCCCGCGGACTTCGCCGCCCACGAGATCGCCGAGGAGGAGGAGGACGACGACGACGAGGGGTACGTCACGGCCGCGTCCAGGGGCGGGAGCAGCACGGCCGCGTCCCGGAGGAGGGACGAGTTCGAGGGGCTCGAGGAGGAGGAGGAGGAGGACGGCCCGCCCAGCCCCAGCAGCAGCGGCTACGCCGGCGAGCGGGGCAGCAGCGTCGCCTCAAGCGCCGGCGGCATCGAGGACCCCGACCCCGCCCCGCCTCCCGCCCCCGGCGCCGAGGACTGGGCGCGCGGCAAGAAGCACGCCGACGAGGTCTGCCCGGCTCGCTCCCCTCTCCTCTTATTAATCTCGCACTGCACGCTCTGTGTTCTTGTCTCTTGAGCTATTTCAACCATCTAATCATGGATTAGTCACCCCTCAATTCATTCTTCATTTAGTAGTAATTTGGATGCCAAGCGCTGACATTATTATCAAGTAGCTTTAGCTTCAGTGATGATACATATCCATGCTCACTCGTGAATGTATTTATGGATCTAAAAACTACCAAACTGGAGGTGTAGGTGGCATTCAAGTGATGACATTAGCTTCAGTGATGACATTATTATAATTTCTACTACCTTTTCAGTGTCGTGGGTGGCATTCAAGTCAAGGTTGCATGCACCATAGTAGCTGCTACCGCTGGAGGTGTAGATGTTTGTGTCGTCTCACCCTGAATGTGTTCCATCCATGTTGTTCCAGGATGATGGTTCAGCTTCATGGAGGAAGAGGAAGAAGCATTTCTTCATTCTGAGCAATTCCGGCAAGCCAATATACTCTAGGTAAGATCAGTTCAGAAAGAGGAATTCATGATGGAGTTTATCAGGAATTGCTGCATTTTCCCAGGTAAAACCATAACATGACATTTCCTTCGTCTTGTTCCACTTCTAGGTATGGAGATGAGCACAGGTTAGCTGGGTTTTCTGCCACACTGCAAGCGATTGTTTCTTTTGTTGAGAACAGGTATGCCTTTCTGCTTTCGCTGATTGCAATGATTAGTGTCCTTAACCCTTTTCTTTGGGCTGTACTGAAATTTACTCTTGGTGTTTTTTTCGTTTTTATCCAGTGGTGATCATATCAAATTTGTGAGAGCTGGAAAACATCAGGTCAGATGGCCCTCCTTGTCCAAATATACCCTGTTATTTTCATCTTACTTCTGAAGGACAATGCACGCGCCTGAACAATCAGACACCACTAACATGGGCATTTCACCTGCAAACCCTTTTATGTATTCTAAGTTGATTTTACACTGTTCTTTCAGATAGTTTTCCTTGTCAAAGGGCCCATATATTTAGTTTGTATAAGTTGCACTGAAGAGACGTTTGAAGGATTGAGGGGCCAACTAGAGCTCATGTATGGTCAGGTGCTTCCACTGTTGCATTGATCTTAACACATTTGACTTTCTTGTATTTATATTGTAATTATTATACAGTCTTACGTTTCTCCATTCTTATGCTGATTTCTCTATCTGAAAACACAAATTTGCAGATGTTGCTTATTTTGACAAAGTCGGTCAACAGGTGCTTTGAGAAGAATCCCAAATTTGATATGGCACCACTTCTAGGTGGCACAGATGCGGTTTTCCTATCTCTTATACGTGCATTCAGCTGGTGAGCTTGTTTCCTTTTCCTTTCTACGGATCCCATCTTAATACATTTTGGACTTTAGTACTTAATTGAAATCTTGTTGAACCATTCTACAGGAATCCTGCTACATTTCTTCATGCATACACATGCCTTCCCCTTGCCCAAGCAACAAGACAGGCTGCTAGTGCAGTTTTGCAGGACATTGCTGATTCGGGAGTTCTCTTTGCACTGTTGATGTGTGATCACAAGGTTTGTCCAATTTGCTGCCATGAATTCCATTTTGATACTAACCCCATTTGACATTTTCATCTTACTCTACTGAAGTCATGCTTATTTGGTAAGATGTAACATTTTTCCTATTATAGTTACTTCTGGAAACTCTTTAGGTGTCACTTGAATTTTATAGAGCTTCATATAACATGGGTATAAAACTTACTTTATCGTCAGTCTGTCAGTCAGTTATTTCTTTTACCATCCAAAGTGGTATTCCACATTTCTGAGAACTTCTGTAGAAAGCTTGCCATTTGTGTTCTTTGGTATCACCGTATTAGAATCTTTGATCTCTTTGTAGAGTTAATGGCCTTTCTCCAATAGTGTACGGTTTTTTGTTCTCTGTAGCTTGACAAAGGGTGCCAGTACCATTTAGATTGCTCCTTCTAGTGCTATTATTTGTTATTGTATGCTTCTGGCATCGCATCACAAGGCACCAAACTTTATCCATGTCAAATATTCCACCTGTGGTCGCTAGTGTTTGGAGACGGTTAACGTAAATCATTTATTTTCCTTAGTCCTCTATTTGTCTTTGTGAGAGCTACATTGTTTGTTAATTTTAGGTTTGTCAATTTCCTGTCAGAACTTCCATTGTGCTACTTAGTTCATTTGACTCTTTAATCAAACTGTGCTGGAATCCTGCTTATGTGCTAAAATGTAACACATTTCTTATTATAGTTACTCCTCAATACATTTTAGATGCCACTTGACCTTTCTAAAGGTTCATACTACAGTATCATAAATCTTACTTTATCGTCAGTCAATCAGTTATGCCTTTCACCATATATCCAAGCTGATATGCCACATTTCTGAGAATTCTGTAGAAATATTGCCATTTTTATTCTTTGGTATCAGATGTTTTCAATCTCTCCAGTAGACTCAACGACTTCTGTGTTCTGTAGCTTGACAAACGGTACCAACACCAATATGGATTGCTCCTTGCTCATGCTAATGTTAGTTATTATGTGCTTCTAGCCAATTGCGTCTGCCATCCTATCACGAGACAGAATTTTGGCCATTGCCAAATATTACACTCATGATTGCAACTTTGCAAGTCTATGGAGATGGATACATAAATCTTTTATTTTTGTTAGTCCTCTGCGTTCATGTTTCTGAGAGCTATGATGTTGGTTATTTTTCAGGTTATTAGTCTTGTGGGAGCACAAAAGGCAACTTTGCATCCTGATGATATATTACTACTTTCAAATTTCATATTGTCCTCCGAATCTTTTAGGTAATCATGACATACTATCTGAAATGAAAAACCTTGACCTACAAGCATCTTACAAGATTTGTCTGTTTATATGCAGGACTTCGGAGTCTTTTTCACCCATATGCTTGCCAAGATACAATCCTATGGCCTTCCTATATGCTTATGTTCATTTTTTTGATGTGAGTAAAATAGGTGCATCTGAATATGCATGTTCACTTTAGTGTGCCGTCAGTATCCTCATTATTAGAATTATGATGCATATCTTACGGCACAGATAGAAACTTGTAGAAGTTTATATGCAGTGTTAATCAAATTTTATTTATTACTTTTGGTTTGAGAAAGTCATTTTATTATATGAACTAATCTTTTCTCCATGGCAGGAAAATACTTACTTGACTCTTCTTACTCCGAGATCAGATGCCTTTTATGATTTGAAAGATTCAAGGTGAGCTACACATTAAACTGTGTAAGACTTAGTTAAAATATCACAAGATAATGAGTGGATGCTGCCTACTATGTATATGGAACTGAGACAACTATTCTTTTGTCAACGATGCCTAGGGCCCGCATTCAGGATGTTCTATTGAAATCAAATGTCCTTCTTGAAGTCCAAAGGTCTTTGCATGAGAATGTACTTCGTGTTGAAGATGTCCCGATTGATCCTGCTTCTCAATCTACATCAGCTCCTGCACAGTCTTCTCAAGGCCTAAATTCTCAACCGTTGTCTTCTGATGAGGCAATTGGTGGACCAGCTGGACTTTGGCATTTCATATACAAAAGCATCTATCTTGACCAGTATGTATCGTCTGAGTTTGCCTTGCCCATAAGAAATCCCAAGCAACAGAAGAGGTATTAAATATTGGTGACAGTACATTATTTACTTCTGTATTAGTGAACTGTCTTTGAGAGAAAACCTGATGCGTGCAGATTGTACAAGGCTTATCAAAAGGTTTATGCTTCCATGCATGATAAAGCAACTGGTCCGCACAAAACTCAATTCAGAAGAACTGAGGATTATGGTTAGTTACACAGGCACTGCACAACTTACTCCTTTCATTAGAATTTTTGACAGATTGGATTGTTTCAGTTAGTTGATTCCTCCAGTTAGAGTGCTTATTATAAAATGTGTATGTAGCAACTATAGAAATATGCAAACCGTTCTTAGTGTATTTTGCTTCCCTGATAGCCAATTAGCCACTAATAAGATTCCATTGGGATCTAGATATCATCGCATCAAATCATTTGTCTGGAAACAAAGGGATGTATGAACTGAATTTGCAGAATAATAGACACATTTGATCAAGCTCCACTCATGTCCATAACTCTGTGATATATGTTAGTGTCTAGGGGTATATTTGAACTATAACCTATAAGATTTTAGTTTGACTATTGTTGTACCTGGACCCTGTTACAAGGACGAAAGTTGTGGCCATTTAATAGCATGCTCAACCACAGAGAGAGATAAAAGTATTACCTATTATTCTAGTTGTTATGTGATTCTAAGAAATGCACAGTTTTTTCATTTTACATGATGCAATTGTGCGAACTGAACTTCTGCAAGCATAGTTATTTAATGAAGCACTGTTCTGAAACCATGAGGTCATATAGTATGCATGGAACTAATATCTTGTATCTTCTCTGTAAGACCAGTTTTTCGAATGTTTACAAATACAGGTACATGTGCAGTATGCTGTTCTATTTTACGTTGAATTGATACCACTTAATTCCAAGACCTAAAACCATTCAGTAGTACCATCCATTCTGCTCACAGACACATAACCATACGGATATAAACTGCCTAGCTGTTATTGCTTGCTGCAGTCGTGGTTCTGTGGCATTCATGTCCTAGGAGTACCTTCGTCGTGAATTTTCTCAAATTTTACTAGCTCAAGTGTGATGCTATTTCCTATTTGCCTATGTGTGCCAGTTACTTTGTTACATAATTTCCCTTTTGTTGCAGTTATGCTTTGCTGGATAACCCAGGATTTTGAGCTGTATGCAGCCTTCAGTCCACTGGCCGACAAGGTTGGCAATTGCCACAAACAGTCCAGCAATACTATCAAATCCATCATTTATCTCTGTGTAATAACCTGATTGATCTTACTTTGAGTACACGTATTTTGCAGACGCAAGCGATCAAGATATGCAACAGAGTATGCCAGTGGATCAGGGATTTAGAAGACAGAGTGTTCATATACGGAGAAAGCACCATTGCCTGGTGATATTTTGTCTTGTATGTAAATTCATGTGCTTTTCTTTTTGCCTCTTCCGTCGAATGTTTTCATGATTCATGTACCTATCATACCGACACAGGCAATACCATCACTGTTGGGGAGATGTATGAGGTTTGTCTCTGTAACATTCACAAACGTGGCCTGTTTTATTCATGATGATCATTGTTCAAGACAAGTTCAAGCCAATAATTGGTTTTCCCTCTGTATTTTGTCGATGCAACCGGGTGCCGTTTCTCGTTTATGCGGCCTGTAACCTCCTAATTCCCCATGGAATCAGCATTATATATAGATTTGAAGAATTTTTCTTTTCTTTTCTTCTGTATGTTCAATCAATTCAGAAAAGTTTAGTCTAAAAATATTACAAAGCTTTTCATAGTCGCTGTCACCTTGGTTTCTTTTTTGATGGTGCCTCAGATATAAGTCTGAAAATACACCAATTTCAAGTAGTGTCGACGAGTAGAAAATGAGAAGAGGTGCTACCATGGCCCCCAACCCATGGGAGCACGAGAGCCTGAAGGCGCCGATATGATGGGGTTGGGGACTGGCTGCACCGGCGGCGGGTTGCGCCACTGCGGCACCGGCCCTGCCACCAGCAAGCTCTCCAGCAGAGGCCCTGCCTCCATTACCGCCTGCAGCAGCCGCCCTCGTTGCGGCAACGGCCTCTTTGCTGCTAGCTGCTCGAGCACCGCCATGGTCCTGTCGTTTTCGTCGATAGCAACGTGCGTGATCCTGTTATCTATGGCGATGGCTGTGCTCCTGTCCTCGACGACCTCGAGCAAGGTGGGATGATTGACGGGGAGGCTCTGACGCGAGTCGCTGCTGCTCGACGCCAGCAGCAGGTGCTGTCGTAGCTGGTCGCGCTCCTCTGCCGTGCGGCGCACGAGCTCCACCAGTGCCGTGATGCTCTGCTCCTTGCGCCGAGCCTCCTCCCTCGCCGCCTCCAGCTCGGCTGTGGCCGCGGCCAGCCTCCGCCTCACTTCCCCCACGCTCTGCCATGCCATGAAACAGCATCAATGATTAGCATCTTCCGTCCATAACAGAGTCGCAGAGGGAATGATTCCCATGTCACGAATACACGATTCCATTCCCACTTTGCAGAGAAAATGGGCACCAAAAAGCTTCAAGATCTACTAGGTAGGAGATGCCTGATAAACAGCATGTAGTACATGTAGTACAGAGATGTCCAGCACTACACGTCTGGATTCCGCAGAGAAGAAATTCGACAGGGCGCAGTTTCTCAGTCGAAGACTTGGGAGAAAGCCAGGGAGGAAGATGGATGGAGAGAAGATTTAAGATGGCCGGCGAACCTCTTGCTCTTGGTAAGTGGAGTGGAGATCCGGCGGGAGCAGCGGCGTGGGCGGCCAGAGGGAGGCGAGGGACGACGCATCCATGGTGATGGAGAACTCCCCGAGCCCAAGCGGCAGCTCTTGGTCCATCGCCATGGATCTCTCCTCCTCTCGTCACCTCCAATGATCTGCCTTGTGACTAAATACAGCCAAGCCCGGAGTCAATGTGGTTTTCCTCCCTTCCATACACGCCGGCCGTGTTTCCAAACATACGGAATGTGCAATCACACGTATTATCACCTGTGGA
Organism: Hordeum pubiflorum; assembly: GCA_000582825.1. NCBI lineage: Eukaryota > Viridiplantae > Streptophyta > Magnoliopsida > Poales > Poaceae > Hordeum > Hordeum pubiflorum. The sequence continues at coordinate 1,028 of CBMN010153116.1, read as the reverse complement.
TGCATTTTCCAAAAAACATTTTGCATGCTCAAAGTTAAAAGGGGAATGAGAGGACGCTGGTCGGCTGGCTGGGGATCCTAGGCTAGGGAGAAAAGGATCGTCCTCGCCGTTTCTCTTTCCGTCTTTCCCTTTTGCCCCCTTTCTCCTTTGTGTCTCCTTCCCTGTCTCATGTTGGGCCCTCCCACAAATTATAAGCGCGCCCGGCCCCTTCATTTTTTCCATTTTAATTTAGCCTCTCAAACGGCCCCTCAAATCTTAACTCCTTATATTTTCCAAGTTGAATAAAGACGGTTCTTAGCCGAACTCTTAAATTTAACTCCTTAAAACCTTTTCGAGACAAATTCGTTTCAAACACAAATTAAAACATAGGTAGCAAAATTCGATACATTGCATTAACATTAACTTAAACTACTCGGCTGGAACTAGTTGATTCGAGCTTAAACTAAATAACTAACCTTTTTTCAGCAGATTTTCTCCCAGTTCACATCGCCGGAGCCGGAGTTGCTGGACGAAAGAATGATCACTTCCGGTTCCGGTCCGGCCTCATTGTCGACTCCTCCCCCACCCACCGGACGATCCAGCCTCGCTGACACCCTTCTTGTATAGCTCGAGGACCCGTCGCTCCTTGCAGACAAGGGCTAGATGATTTCGATGGAGATCGTGCATGCCTCGTCGGCATATGCTGCCTCGATCCACTCAAAGGCCTCCTGATTCTCCCGCACCTCGCGGTGGGAGACTACTCGGGGGTTGACGGCGAACTCTCACCGACTGCCGTGGAGGCAAACAACATGCACGTCGTAGGCCCTCACTGCCTGCTCTGCTGAATGGAAGGACCCGATCCATGCCCTACTTCGATGTAGCACCCACTACTTTATCTCAGAATCCCAGGTCCTACTTCTTCTTCGGTGGCGGTAGGTCTGAGAAGGATCGGAAGGGGGTGCTGGTGCGTGCTCGGGACGGTTGGCGGACTTTGAGTTGGCGGCGGCGACCCCCCGACGGTTCAGTCAGGAGCAACGCTAGTCCATTGG
>CBMN010153108.1:0-15349 GCA_000582825.1 Hordeum pubiflorum | reverse complement strand
ACGTTGGAGACGTATCACCGCCCGAACCGCCACTATCCCCGCGAGCCTCTCATCGCCGTTACTCCACCTCCACCCCTCAAACTCCACCAGTAGCCCTCTCATGCACCCACACATCCATTCCCCGCCTCAATTCGACGTCCAGAGCCCTTCCCGACGAGATCGAACACCACCCGACGCTGCCGTCCGCCGTCATCGTTACGGTGCTCGCCGGCGACCACCACCACCACCCACCGACGCGGAATCCTACCCCGAGCACATCCTGACCATCGCCGCCTCCTTGAACGCCGGCGATCGTCACCGGTGATCGCCACACCTCCTCTGTATTCATGCGCGAAGCGCGTTTGAGGCCCACCCGTCAGCGTTTTCTTCTTTTCTGTTATTTCAGAAAGCGTATTCTGTCTCTTTACGCCTTCTGCACTAGAAAGCGTATTTTTTCCAAGACGTTTTCTGTTTTACCGCTCAGGGACCCGCTGGCAAATTTTTATTTTGCAGAAAAGCCCCTGGTTTTAAAACCTTAATAACTTTTAAACCACAAATCATTTTCAGTTGATTCTTTTTCTGAAATTCTTCTTTTTCACTCTAGATTTTTTTAGTATTTATTTGAAAATATTTTGAGACAACTTATTGTACTGTTACAAAAATTTGATTCAAACTTGAATTTTCATTTTATAGAAATCGAGGAGGGGAACTTTGACGGAAATTTCGAGGGATCATTTTCTGCCTATGCTGATCAAAGCAAGCATTTTTGAACTTGGGATATGGTGATTGCTTGCATGGTTGCATCTGTTCGAGATAGCACCGGTTATGTGGTGAATAGCATGTGCATGCATGGTCATATCTTCTTTGTGCATTGCTTGCATTTCACTCAAGAATCTTTCTAACGTGAATAAAAGTTGTGAGAAATCAGGGAGTGTACTCCTGCCTTTGACGTGCCGGTGGGCACTGGTCACCTTATGACACGGTGGTGTCACTGCGGCATGTGAGGCATGCCAGTCATAATAATAACAACACCTCCTGAGTCGACCTAGATCGAGTCTTGTTCCATCATGCCTAGATAAAAACCGTGCTGCCATATGTCTTCCCGCAAGGGGAGTACGGCCTAGTAAGTTTCTAACCCCTTTCCGTGTGCACACCACTTAGAGAGGCCATGATGAGGGTTCCATGGTCATGGACTAATGCCAGTCATCGGGTCAGGGGGCATGGGTGTATCCGGCTAGGCCGAGAGGGGGGCACCCCTTGTAATCCGCGCGTATAAATAGTGATCCCATGCTATTCGAGACGATGGTCTCCCCGACTTAGAGTTTTTCTTGAACGATGCTTTGGGTGATTCCTGGCATTTGGAAAGTTAATCTGGTGTGTGCTGGTCAGGTGTGTTTTCAACCCAAAATCCGTAACGGGAATTAGTCAGTGTTTCGGTGTTGACTAAAGAAATCCTTTACTTGTGGGTAAAGAGTACACCTCTGCAGAGTTATATCTATTCGAATAGCCGTGTCCACGGTCAAGTACGTTAGCTGGAAAGGGTCAAGTGCCGGTCCCGGTGTCGGTCTTCAGAGGAAATAATTAAATTGAGCATGATTCATTTTGTAGGATAATTATTTTCACCTCTGAGGTTATCATGAATATTATTGTCATCATAAATATTATTGTGGACTAACTTTGTTCTTCTATGCGAAATCTGAGTATCACTTGGGATGGCTAGTCCACCTGGATACTCATTTATATTTTTCTGGGTATCACTTGGGATGGCTAGTCCACCTGGATACTCCTTTATATTTTTCTGGGTATCACTTGGGATGGCTAGTCCACCTGGATACTCATTTATATTTTTTCTGGGTATCACTTGGGATGGCTAGTCCACCTGGATACTCAATTCTTTTCAAGACCTCTTGAGGCGTTGCTTTCAGACACCTGTTTGGCATTTCTTTTCAAGACCTCTTGAGGTGTTGCTTTCAGACACCCGTTTGGCATTTCTGTTCAAGACCTCTCGAGGCGTCGCTTTCAGACACCCGTTTGGCATTTCTTTTGAAGACCTCTCGATGCGTCGCTTTCAGACACCCGTTTGGCATTTTTCTAGGAATTTCTCGGGCGTTCCAACGCCTGATGTTCCGTTTTATTTTCTTGGTTTATTACTGAAATTATATAATCATTCATCCTCACCATATTAATATTTAGCTTGCCATAATTTAATTCCGGACAACATATGCATTTAATATGGTCCATCATGCACATATGCATTCGGTATATCTTTTGTTCATAATGTTTGCGAGTACATTCCAACGTACTCACAGGCTTGTCCCTGGCTTGTTAATTTGGCCAGACCCAGAGGAAGACGAGCTTGTGGAGGAAGATTGCGCTAGCGAGCCCGTCGCTTAGAGGTGTTCCCAGTCAATCAACTGTGGTCTTGGAGTCTACCACGTGTATTATCCGCAGTTCTTCCGCTACACCAGTAAAATAGTCAAGCCTCACACTGACGCTTGACTCTACTTTATTGTATCAGTGTTGTACTATCACCACACCACTGTCATATTCCGCCACCATCATATATTGACAAGTTTGTAATAAATGTTGAGCACCCTGGCTCAACCCTGTGTAATATTATGTATGTACTGGTTATCTATATCAAGGGAGTCCACCAGTTGTTCTGATCTTGGGGCTGGTGTGACTTGGGGCTATTCTGTGATTTATTCCGGAAACAGGCCCGACAGCTGGTGGGTCAAAAACAAATGACGGCAGACATATGATAGCTCTACAACATGCATGGCACATGAAATTAGGTTCTAGGCTTTTGAAATATGAGCACAGGGATGGCTGGGAAGTGCAGGTAATCCTCCATCAAACCACCACATGTGGTCCTATGAAAATAACAATTGACTGAAAACAAATAGGTCAGTCGATTTTTTTGCACCGTCCGATCTACAAGGAACAGGAAGATGGCCTTCATCTACCTCCCGCCAGTCACTTTTGATGATCTTCCTCGAATCGCCAGCGACCACCGGCCCAGACCCCTGCCTCCGCCGCCCTGCCCTCCCGTCGACCTCACCCCACTGCCGTGCTTGGCAGCGCCCCCCGGCCATCCCTTTAAGCCTGGCGGACCTCCAGATCAGGCGCCAGCAGCTCCTACGCCACACACACCTCTAAGATAGACACTGAGGCACTGATTCCCCGGCGAACAGGCGGACTAGGTGCTCCGCGCCTCCACGGGTGGTGCTTCCTTTATTTGGGAATCAACTGACACTGAGTTGAAATCCAGGAATGCGACGGACCTCTAGCTAAAGTGAAATAGTAAATGGGGGGAAACCTTGTGCATCGCGAGTTACTTGGAACATCTAGTATCTGGAAGAATGTGCAGTAAGAAGTGGTCAACTAGTTTCCTTCGTGGGATGAATACCGTGCGAGCAGACATGTAAGATTTGCAAGAATAAGGGAAGAGGACTACCAATATCGGCTTGCCATGCTGTGTCCTCCTTATGATTTTTTGATGATCTTCTTGTGGTTCGCTGGAAATCAGATGTTGTGGAGGACGGTGGTGCCTTGGACGGACCCATGGCCAAGTTGTTGAGTGTGGTGCGGTGGCCCTCTGTCGGTGGCGGAGAAGCAGATCCGAGGCGGCGAATGATAGTGTAGCGGGAACAGCTCCGGTGCGGTGGACGGTTGCGACATTGGAGCAGCAGCGGTGAGGCGCAAGACGGAGGGGTTGAAGTAGCTCGGGTATGACGCATGTCTGCGTCGTGGAGGCAGCTCTGCCTCGGCTTCAACTAGTAAGTCCAGGTGGGCGCTGCGGCTGAGGTTGCGGTGGACGACGATGTCGGGGTATCGGCTCCGGCATGATGGAGGAGGGCGGCGGTGGATCGGTGCGATGGGGTGGCGGACGGAGGAGGCTGGGGTTTCGCGGCTGGTGGAGAGGGAGTTTTGGCGCCCACGGAGTATGAATGGGGAATCAGACGAGGGAGGGGGGAAGCTAAGGGGGAACCGTGTTTCCGGGACACGCTTGATTGAAATTTGGGGAAAGTTACAAACTTTGCCCCCATCTAAAATTTCGGACATGCTTTGGGTCGGGGGTAGGACGGTAATCTCACATGTCCAAAATAGTGGGCGGGAGTGATTTCGGCCAAGCGCATCGGCGTTTAGGTGCCCGCGGTATATGAATGTTTTTTGGAGGCGGTTGTGTGGCGTCTCGGTGAAGTTACAAACCTACCCCGGTTTAGACTTCTGGACGTCGGGCCGATAGGCTTCACGGGTCAGAGTTAGGACGGTAATTTCCTTCTACCAAACATTGGTTTCACACGGTTTCGGGTGAGGAGAGGCTCTTTTAGCGATTTGTTCAAAATTTTGAACCAGAAGCATTCACGTTTATAGTACTCTTGAACTATTAGGATTGACCTTAATAGACCTCGTTAAATTTGACCTTGTACGATTGAAAACCTCATTAAATTATGTGCTTCTTTTGAAATTTTGACTCTTGAAAATCCTATAACTACTATTATTTTGGAATGGAGGTGGTAAATTTGAATGTATTTTGTACACGACTATATGTTATTATGTACAAAAGCAAAGCAAAGATTGATGCACCCTTAATTTAGGTATGATTTACAAATGCCATGATCTCGAATTCAAATAATTGAATGCACTTCATGTTGAATTCAAATATTTGAAACCACCTTAAGTTGATTTCAAACGTATGCTAGTTCCTAGCTAGCTATTTAGAATGTTCACTATGTATCTTTTGTATGTATAATGTGCTTTACACACACAACATAAACTATAATCACGTTTATATTTGAATTGCTAAAGCCATGCATTGCCTGGATTTCAAAATACCGACTCTATGGATCAATTATGTCAAATAATACCATACACATGCTCAAATTCGACAGAATTTGGATGTTTGATACACCAATGATCGTTCCATACGTGAATCGCAAATATCATAGTCCCATCCAAATATTTGGATACAATTTATATTTTAAATTGATGTGTACATCAGTGTCATGGGAAACGACTATCTATGGGACCGAACGGGTCCCTTTGCGATTCGGCTCAGGGGACGTGCACGGGACAAAGAGCAGGTTTTCAGTAAGTGCAAGAACTCACGGGGGATTTATCCAGGTTTGGGCCGCTATGAGCGTAAAACCCTACTCCTGCTCTGTGGATGATCGAATATGAACTCAGGTTACAGGGAGCACAGTTTTCCGGCAAGGTTCTCGGGAAAATGCAGCTACGGCGTGTAATTGAACTGGTGTCGACCGTTCTACCTATAGCTGTGGGCCTCCTTTTATAGGCCAAGGGGTTACCACAATGGCTAATACAGTCATTACAGAGGGTGAGCAGTGACTTGAACCGCCATCACGTTTATCTTCCAGCGGGGTAAGACAAATGCATTTAATGCACCATTAGGTGCTACGTTGGGGAGTCAAGGCCTTGGGCAAAAGATCTGTACCACCGGTCCTGGCGCCCTCCTATAATCTCGACACGTCCCAGGGACGGGTGTCATTAAAGTTAATCTTGTCATGGCATGCTGACATGTGCCTTGGCTGGCCATGTTGACTGCCTGCCCGCTCGACACCTAGCCCACGAGCCTATCTGGTCGATGGTGAGGTGGAGCGGTAACGGGACAGAACAAACCTGCTTGCACGGAGCTTGTCGGGCCTTGCTTGCCGGGAAGGGAGCTCGCCAGCAACCATAGCCTTGGTCTTCACCTTGCCGGGGCGAAGCTTGCTGGCAAGAACAGCGTCGATCTTCAGTACTTAGAATAGTACTTCTCGATGACCTGCCTTGAGGTCTTCTTCACGGTCTTGGTGTTGAGTCTTGGGTTGTAGTTATCCTCCGTCAAGCCCTTGCCGGAAGGGAGGCTACAACTGCCTGTGCACAAGTCTGGGTTCGAGGGCACCCATGTCTTAGTCCACCGACAGGAGCCCCTGGGCCTGGGCCACGCGTGCATGCGAGGCTTCGTTGGGCTAGGCCCAAACAGTGCACAGGCAGCGCATGGCAGAGGATAACTGTCTTAATCTTCTCTTTTACCGCACCCGCCCACGATGCGCATTAAATGCGGGCGTGGGAAAGATGGAGCGGAACGGCGGCGGGAGGTGGTGCGCCTGAAAAAGCGCAGCCACGTAGGATGGGAAAGAGCTAGCCCCCGCGCCTTCCCCATAAAAAGGGAAACCGCGAGGGGCGGTGCTCATTTAACCCCCTCTTTCCAATCTAGCCAGTTTGCCGCTGTCTTCAACCTCGCGCCAGAACGCCTTTTCCTTCCACCACCGCGTCGCGCCCCTCGCCAGCTTCGGAGTCCGTCCACCTCGCGCAGCCATGGCGCCTAAGAGGAGTCGGAATAAACGGGGGAAGGTGGCTAATCCGGATGCGGAGGCGGGGGAAACAGAGTGCGCCGCAATGCGGAGGGGCAACATCGTCTTCAAGCCAGAGTTGGAGGAGCATGACCAGGTGGAGCGGTATGCGATCATGTGGGGGAAGGACACTAAAGCCCACTCCGCGCCTGATGTTCTTCCCGGCTCCGTCCAGCCCAGCGACGACAAGTACCCCTTCTTCACCGCTTACTTCTATTGCGGGCTTGTCCCTCCTTTCTCTGAGTTCTTCTGTGAAATCATGTACACGTACGGGTTCCACCTCCTAGATTTCACACCGTACGCCGTGACCTGCCTGGCTGTTTTCACGCATTTCTGTGAAAACTTTGTTGGAGTAATGCCCAGCGCAGCTCTGTTCTACCACTATTTCATTCCCCGCATCGAGGCGAACACCCTCTTCGGCTGTATTGCTTGGATTCCTAGGGATGGGGACGCTTATGTTCCTGGGTTGTTTAACCGAGAATGGAGCGAATGGTGCGGAGAGTGGTGCTGGATCAAGGACGACAAGTTCCTTGAGTTCTGCAAGCTCAGAACGAAGAAGGTGAGGCGCATCGAGAGTTGGGACCACTTGGATGACAAGGATGCCCAGCTTGAAATCGCCATGACCCGGATTCTTTGTTTCAGGGCTGCTGGCCTCACCATCGGAATGGTGGGTGCCAATTTCCTCTGCCGCCGTATTGCCCCTCTTCAGGATAGGGGAAGGCCTGCTTGGGATTACCCGAATGCGGCCGATATCATGCGGGTGAACACAGGGCTTCACACCAACCTGACAGTAATGAACACGCGGCTTTCTGCGGCATGCTCTTTCGCACCAGCGGCAAGTTTAACTGGCCGGCAGGCGTGGTGCCGCTGTGTAACAACTCCGCCAAGGATGCCATCATCGCCATGATGCCGTCTTGCAGTGCCCAAGGTGTCAAGGGGAGTTGGCAAGCACCACCCGAACACGCGGTGAGAGGATGTTTCGATACGTTGGCGGAGAAACCCATCCGGGAGGAGGCGGATTTCTTCCGCGACACCACCCAGGTGGAGTTGGAATATATTGCCAGGAGAGCGGCGGAAGCAAAATTGGCTAGAGATGCCGGCGGCTCCGGCTCTGTGGCATCTAATATTGAGGAGGGGAATGAGGAGGGGCCGGCAAGCGAGCCGCCGGAAGAGTCTGCCTAGAGGCGAGAGCAACTTGCCGGAGGTCAGAGTAAAGAGGCCGCTGAGGGGCAGACACTCAAGGAACCCCTTGCTCCAGCAAGGAGGGCTCGTGTCCTCCGTAGGGCCACTTCTGGGGAGCCGGTTTGCTCTTCACCCTCGGGGGAGGAGGTTGCCGGTGGGGAAGCGACTGGTGAGGCTGCCGGGCGACGAGGAACTCAACGCCAAACCCTTCAACAGCAGCGAACGCGGCATACTTCTTGGAAGAGTACGGCCGTGCCGGCGAACGGAGCGGCCAGGTCGTCTCGTCCTGCTGTGCCGGTGCCAACCAAACGGGCTATGACTTCTTCCCCATCGCCCTCCTCGAGCGGTAGGCCCGGAGGCTTGTATAACCTCTCCACCCTTAGCGATGAAGAGGAGGACGAGGAGTATATATCCCCAATCTCCTTCATTCAATTCTTGGCTTCTTGTCTGCACTAACCTGACTTGCTTCGCCTTGCCTTGGTTGATAGTGACAGGGAAACCCTGGCGCAAAGGATGGCCAAGAGGCTGAGGACTAGAGCAGAAGACAAGTCGGCAACAAGCATGGCGCCAGACTACGACACCTTGGAAACCAGCCTCCAGTGCAGCCCCCAGCGTGAGGCCACTATTCACTTTCCTTTGGCAAGCACAGGTGTTGAGATGTTCACTGCTGACATCGGCACGGGAGCAGGAGAAGAACGCCTCGAGAAAGAACACCCGGAAGCTGATCCAACTAGGACGTCTCCATCAACCGCTCCCCCGGCAAGCGGTTCTCCGGCAAGGACACCCACAGGCGAGGCCGTTCACGCTGATGATGTACCGGCAAGCGTGGCTGCGGGCAACCAGGCGACGACAACCGAAGTTGCCGGGGATGAGATCATCCCTCCTCAACAGCCCTAGCCTGGTACGTCTTCTACCGTCGAGTAGCTTTTTCTTTTGACCTTCTCTTTTCTTTTTTGTTTTCTTGAACTTGATCTGAGTCTCGATTTTCTCTCCTTCCCATCCTTTCAGATTTCCCTTTATCTGATGATATGGACGTCGATTCCACCATTGAGGAGATCACGAAGGACGCCGTCAATGAAGCCAACAATATTGCTGCTAGTGAGGCCATCTGGGTGGCTGACGAGGAGGTCGCCAAGGCTACTCACGAAGAGGCCACCACGGGTGTCGTTGAGGGAGGCGGTAACCAGAACGTCAAAGCCACTGAAGACATTCCTGTCTCAGGAGCACCAAGCGCTAACTTGGCTAGGAGGGCGATCTTGACCGGCAAGGCGGTCGCCGGCGACCACCCCTCGACATCTGAAGAACCCTTCTCAAGCAGATACTTGAAGGTTGGCGACAATCTGTTCGTCAACTTTCGTGGGACGTCAAGCATCGGGGTGTCTGTGGAAGGAGAGATCTTGGACGGTGAGGTCCTTACTATTGCCGGACTTGAGGTCATTGACGAGCTGCCTGCTAACATCAGCGAGAGCAAGGAGCAGCATTTCTTCAAGGCCATGAGCGAGAACTTCCAAAAACTCCAGGCATGCCACCGTGACCGCACGGACAAGTTGGACTCCAGGGCGGCCGTCCTTGACAAGGCGGAGGATGATTTCAAGAGGCGCGTGGAGGAAACGCAGATTTGGTATGCGGAATGCCTCCAAGACATCCATGAACACCAAACTCGACTTGCCAAGGCCCAGGAGGAGTTCATTCTGGAAAAGGCTGATGCCGAGATGGCACAGGAGGAGGCTGCATGGAAAATAGCAGCGGAGGAGGCAAAGTTGAATGAGCGCAAGGTTGGCCTTGACGCTTATGAGGAAGAGCTTGTCACTCGTGAAGCCGGGCTTGCTGCTATGCCTCGTGGCAAGGACAACAAGATCCAGGCTCTCATTGCCCAACAAACCTAGGAACTAAAGCAGAAGCACAAGGAGGCTATCGAGGCTCAAGCCACAGAGCATGCCGGCAAGATCAAAGAGGCCATCAATGCTGCCAGAGCTGCAGAGGTCACCAAGATCGAGCTGGAAAGCAAAGTGCGAGTACTCGAAGCAAACCTTGCTGCTAGCGGCAAGGAGATCTCGGCGCTCAAAGCAGACGTGGAGAAGGCAGTCCACACCCTGGCAGGGTTGCAAACTTCGGTATCTACCAAGAACCAAGAGCTCGCCAAGGCCAAAGGCACGATCGAAGATCACAAGCTGAAGCTAGACACCTTGGGGCTATCTCTTGATGAAGCTAAAAAGCGTGAGAAGACCTTGGCGAAGGAACTTCAGGACGAGAAGTCAAAACTTGCAAGTGCCGAGAGTTCTTTCAACAAGCTCAAGGACGCCTACAGGCTTTGGGCCAACCGGCTCATGGTTGCCGCGGGGAATATTTCTGTCAACCTACGTGCCCTGGGCCTGTCGGAGTACCACTACTCCTCCGCCGAAGGGGACAGCACCAGCGCCAGGCTCGCCTTCTTCTTTGAAAACTTGGGTGAAGCGCTGAAGAAACACCACGGGCCTCGAGCTGCATATCTTGCCAACGAGTTCCACAGGCTTTGTCGGGATGTCCTCTTCAAGATGCTCAGAAAAGAGGTGTACCGGAACCCAAGCATCGACCTTTCCAAAGTCTTTGTATGCCTGCCCAAAGGAGCCGATACCAAGGCTATCGATGAGCTCATCGTGCCCATCGCCGATAGGGTCAGCCAAATCCCCAGGGAAGAGGGCGGGGTTACGAGCTAGGCTTTGCCTTCTTAGTTTGCCGCGTGTAAGATCATGCAAAAGATATGTTTATCTTAAGTCCGATTGCACTCGGCCTTGATGTATTATAACTTGCGTTTAAGATGGATGTATGTGCGCTGTTCTCCTTATTCCGTTCTATCTTTGCATGATATTTGTACCCTACACTTGCAGGAAGCTTGCCGGTGCGAACACCCTTGCCGTAAGTGCTTGAGGAGCAGGTCCTTAGCAGCTTGCCGGAAGTGTCGCTACCGGCAAGGTCACACTTGACGGTTACAACGCGGCTGCTTAGGTTGCTGAGTGGACTCGAAGCAAAGTAAGAGCGCAGTCGATCACGACAAGGTTCCTTAGCATGCAGGTTTCTCATACAAAGGCCAAAGTCGTTCAAGGAGAATCGCAACTATAACAAAGAATTTATTTCTAAGTTTTGCAACTTAGCTCATTCCTTGTTGTACTTCTTGCCGTAGGGTGACATCTTGAACGCGTCCTTTGGTATCCATACCGTCACTCCCCCCGGGAAATTTGTGCGCAAGGAATCCTTCCTTCCTTTAAGAAAAAAAGAAAAGAGGAGGCTAGAACCTTGGCAGTTCGTTAATCACCTTACACAAGGGGAAAATGTAACACAAGACTGCCTGCAACACATAAATATATATATGTACTTGACAAAGAATTGTGAAACATCTAACTTTTATTTATCTTGCACGGGATTTGCGCCCGGCTTTGTACAAAGGATTACATGCCTTGACGGCAAACATGTACAAAAGAAGTTGCCAGGCAGCCCGGCAACCGCGCCTTACGGGTAAAACTTACGAAGATGCTCAATATTTCATGAGTTTAGCACCGGAGTGCCATCTTCGGTCTCTAGGTGGACTGTGCCGGGCCTAGTGACTCGTATTACCCGGTAAGGGCCTTCCCACTTCGGCGTCAACTTGTTTTTTATCCTTCGTGGATCGAATCCGACGAGGAACAAGGTCGCCTTTCTCAAGGTCCCTGGCTTTCACTTTGCGGCTAAGGCAGCGGCGCAAAGCTTGCTGGCACCGTGCAGCACGGGCAGCAGCCTGGAAACGATCTTCCTCAAGGAGCGTAGCATCGTCATGCCGCAGCTCATCTTGGTCCTCCTCATTGAAGGCCAAGACTCGAGGTGACCCGTGTTTGAGTTCCGTGGGGAGTGTTGCTTCTGCACCAAGGCTTGCTTCCTGACCTTTTGCTTGAGGGGTCTCGCATGGGGGCAGACAGCAAGGTGGTGCTCAGTTGCCCTCCTAAGAACTTCTGGGACGTCAGGTGCTTGCCGGGTAGGCACACTGGCATTCACCCATAGGAAGACAATGAGCTCGACTCCCTATTTGTTGCCGAGAGTGGCACTTTCAGAAAAAGTGCCACTCGTCCCATCCCCTTTCGCAGAAACTTGTTTGGTCGTGGATGTGGAAGCCTTGGCTCTCTTGCTCTTGCCGGTAGAACTCTCTGGTACGTCCTCGACAGGCATGCTGCACTCTGAAGTGCGCTTCCCGGAGTCCTTCCCAGAGGTCTTGCCGGTCTTCTTCTTCTTTCCTTCCCCGGGAGCTTTTACGGTAGGGACAAGCGCCTCGATGGCAGCTGTTGCCGCCGCCTCCCGGTAGATCTTGTCGGTACAGGTGATTGTGTCCTTGTGGTTTGACTTGATGGTGAGGACCCCCATCGGCCCCGGCATCTTGATGACATTGTACGCATAGTGCGACGCGGCCATAAACTTTGCCAGGGTTGGGCGGCCCAGAATCCCATTGTACGGCAACGGCATCTTGACGACATCGAAGGTAATCTTCTCCGTCCGATAGTTGAGCTCGCCACCGAACGTGACCGGCAACGTGACTTGGCCCTTCGACTTGTTCCTCCCTGGACTGATCCCTTGGAAACTGCCTGTTTCCTCGAGATCCTTGTCGGGGATCTGCAGCCTCTTGATCACATCTGGAGAGATCAAGTTTAAGCCAGCCCCACCGTGAACCAGCATCTTTGTCACCTTGAGGTTGCAAATTGTTGGCGAGACCAACAATGGCAAACACCCGATTGCCGTAGTGCGGTCAGGGTGGTCCTCGGTGTCAAAGACGATAGGCGAGTGCGATCACTTGAGTGGCTTCTGTGCCTCCATCACCGGTTCTGCTACATTGACTTCACGGATCCACTGCTTTAGTTGTCGATGTGAGGAGTGCAAAGATGTGCCTCCGTTAACACATGTGGCATCCATCGCATTCTGGAATTCCTTGCCGGACCCACTTCCGTCCTCATCACTATCACCCTCTTCTTGCTGGCCCTGAGCAGCCTTCTCCTTTGGCTGCTTGGCCTTGCCGCGGCGGCCTCTGCGGCCACCATGGTCTTGCTTCCTGGACCCACCAGCACCATCTTGGGCCTTCTCCTTGTCACGCTTCTCGTACTCTTGCTTTTTCTTTTCGGCAAGTTGCTCCACTTGCCGGCATTGCTGGAAGTCGTGGCCCTTGGTGCGGTGGATCTTGCAGTATGGCCCGCCGGTCTTGCCGGCCTTCTCGCCTGCCGCAGCTTCTCGGCAAGCATCGCACCCGGCAACCTCCTTGCCAGGGATGTCTACCTTTGGCTTCTTGGTGGCATTGGTGTCGCCGGAGCTCTCGACGACCAGTACAGTCTTGTTCTTGCGCTTTCTGTTCTTCTTCTGTGGGGTTGATGCGTCGTCGTCGTCGGAGTCAACATCTGCACCCGCATCATCCCCGGGGAGTCACCTCCCTTCCTCAACACGTGCACACCTATCCGCCAAGGCGTACAGATCGTTGATGGTATTGACTTGCTCGACATTCATGTCTGACCGCATCCTACAGTTGTGCACATTCGTGTGGAACGCGGCAACAACAACTGCGGGATGGATGTCGGGGATGTTGTGGTGCACACGGCTGAACCATTGTATGTACTTGCGGAGGTTCTCTCCATCCCTTAGGGGGATCACTTGCAAATTGCTGGGCTGACCCGGGAGCTTGTGGCCACCCTGGTAAGCGCCAACGAAATGATGGCACAGATCCGCCCAAGAAGAGATGGAGCCCTCAGGCAGGTTCATCAACCACGACCTGACGTTGGGCCGAAGCGCCAACGGGAAGTAGTTGGCAAGCACTTTCTCGTCCCGTCCCCCGGCAGCCTCCACCGCGATGGTGTAGATGCCAAGGAACTCGGCTGGGTTGAGCGTGCCGTCGTATTTGTCAGGCAGCTCTGGCTTGAAGGCTCAGGTGGACGGCCAGCGAACTTGCCGCAGCTCACGAGAAAACGCTGGGTACCCCACATCGTAGGGCAAGTACCCATCGGCTACCAGAGCGAGCACGTTCACTGCCGGCCTGGCACGGTCGTCGGATTAACGATTTGCTTCCCGGTGCTGCTCGATCTTCGTGCGGTCGTCTTCGTCGCACCGCTCGCGGAGCACTTGGCACTGATCTTGGCGGCACCGCGGATCTAACGAAGCCATGGACATCACGTCATGGTTGTCTGACCGGCGGGCTGGCCGCTGCGTCGGTGGGGGGTGCCGAGCGACTGCACCATTTGCGCGGCATTCCCGGCAAGGAAGCCGGATGGTCCCGCCAACATGGTGGGTGGTCGCCGTGAGGGCCCCACGTCTTGTGTTTTGCCGGGATCGGCAAAACTGATGAGACTCTGAATGGTGGCTCTTCATTCATCCATCTTGTCTGGGCTTGGCAGGAAGTTCAAAAGTATTTGAACCGCACGCCATGGCCTCGGCCGCCGTGGTCGGCATGGCTGGGAGCACAGAACGAGGCATTGCTCGACTCCTGGCGGAGCCAGAAGGAGCTTCGTTACGTCCGTGACGCCGCGGCTCATGCTCGCTAGCAGGCGGACATGGCGGTGGCGGCGGCGCTCCGTGAGCAATCGGAAGTTGTTACACGGGGATCCCGCCTTGCGGTCGTCTGGAACTGCCAGCAACGTGGGGGAGCGTGTCATGCCCATCTTGCAATGGCCGCGGCGTACGCCTCCCCGCGTCGTTGTTGGACGTCGCCACTACGTTTTGAGACGTTACGGCGACTAGGTTCTGGGTGGCAGCAGTATGAATTCTATTACTATGATGACTGCGCTCACCAGAATGCCTCGGAGGTTGACCGGCTGCAGCGTCGCCGATCCTGTGGCTAGGCTCAGCATCGTGGTGGGGGTGCTGGGCACCCGCACCACTCGCATCTCCTGCGCCGCTCATCCCAACCGTAGCGCCCGTGCCGGCTGCGGTTGCCTGGGAAGGTGGCTTGGACGCAGTAGGAGCCTTCGTGGCTCCACTCTTTTTCTTCGGCGCCATCGATGAAGATGATGAAGTTGGTACTCACACTAGCAAAGAACTGATTTGTGACACACACTGCCCCTGCCTGGCGCGCCAAAGATATCATGGGAAACGACTATCTATGGGACCGAACGGGTCCCTTTGTGATTCGGCTCAGGGGACGTGCACGGGACAAAGAGCAGGTTTTCAGTAAGTGCAAGAACACACGGGGGGTTTATCCAGGTTCGGGCCGCTATGAGCGTAAAACCCTACTCCTGCTCTGTGGATGATCAAATATGAACTCTTATTACAGGGAGCGCAGTTTTCCGGCAAGGTGCTCGGGAAAATGCAGCTACGGTGTGTAATTGAACTGGGTGTCGACCGTTCTACCTGTAGCCGTGGGCCTCCATTTATAGGTCAAGGGGTTACCACAATGGCTAATACGGTCATTACAGAGGGTGAGCAATGACTTGCACCGTCATCACGTTTATCTTCCAGCGGGGTAAGACAAACGCATTTAATGCACCGTTAGGTGCTACGTTGGGGAGGTGAGGCCTTGGGCAAAAGATCTATACCACCGGTCCTGGCGCCCTCCTGTAATCTTGACACGTCCCAGGGACGGGTGTCATTAAATTTAATCTTGGCATGGCATGCTGACACGTGCCTTGGCTGGCCATGTTGACTGCCTGCCCGCTCGACACCTAGCCCATGAGCCTATCTGGTCAATGGTGAGGTGGAGCGGTAATGGGACAGAACAAACCTGCTTGCACGGAGCTTGCCGGGCCTTGCTTGCCGGGAAGGGAGCTCGCCGACAACCATAGCCTTGGTCTTCACCTTGCCGGGGCAAAGCTTGCCGGCAAGAACATCATCGATCTTCAGTACTTAGAATAGTA
>CBMN010153106.1:0-10666 GCA_000582825.1 Hordeum pubiflorum | reverse complement strand
TGATCCGCAGGCTGACAGCCCGAGTCATATGGCTGACTCATCAATTCTATGTCCTCATAGGCGCCTGTATTGAGGAACCGAAGAGGCGCCTGTATTGAACAAAGACGTCCCATACCGCCTGCCTCTCGCTAATGTCGCACCACCTTCGATCCAGCAGCAGTAGGCTAAACATGACACCTCCGCCAGACCACCGTGCAACACCTAGTTGTAGCATGCATGGCTTGATGTATCCGCATAAGACATCGTGCGTAGCATCCGCCGAGGCCGCATCTGCCTGTGGCTTCACCTGCCGACGACAGAAACTGCCCGACAACTCCAAAAGAGGCGCATGTGTCACCTGTTGAGCCGCATCGAACCCAATTTGTTGGTGGAGGGGACGTCCCATACTGCCACCAGCAACAGAAGGGCCGTCACCACCTCAAGATCCAGACTCCGAGCCCCCCACACGACCCCGAAATCTGCCGCCACTGATGAAGAGGGGTTGTCGCCTAGATTCAGGCACTACAGGGAGCATCCGCCATCAAGGCCCGCAGTTGTCGTTGCCCATACAACGACAACTATGTCGCGATCCCACATCAAGCATCGTCGACGCCGGAGGAAGCTCCGGCCGCCACACGCGTATTGCAATGTTCCCAAGAGAGGGATCCCAAGATCAGCCATCACCTGGCGGAGGAGATGCTGCCACCGCCATGTTCGGATGCGGGCCGGACGCCGCCTCCGCCATCACCACGATCGGATCCGGCCGGCCGCCGCCGCCGCCATCACCACGATCGGATCCGGGCCAGACACCGTCGCCGCCATCGGACACGCCCAGCCCCACCTCGATCCTCTTTCGTTTCCACCCGCACCACAATAAGCGCCTCCGTCGAGAGCTGCCGCGCCGCCATGGATCGAGGAAGAGGCCACAGCCCCGAGGATCTAGTGCCCTCGCCATCGTACAACCCGGGAACGAGGAGCAGCCCTCTGGCACCGCCGTCGAATGTACGGGCTCTGCCCGGCGCTGTCCCCCGACGGCGACGGAGGGGAAGGAGGAGGGGAGAAGTCGGGACGGCTGGCGGCTAGGGTTTCGCCTCTCATGTCGCCCGTGAGGGGAGCGACGGCTAGAGTATGTGGGTTAAATCTTTTAGTGAATGGGACCTACGACTCAAAGTCGACCTAATTCCTCATATATGCATTCGACTCCGGATTTCTGGTTCTAGTCCAACTAACAACCTCCCTTCTTTCTCCACAAAGGCTTTCACAAGGGAATATAACTAGATTGTTCTAGTCCAACCAACTACTCCTTTCTCTGTCCCCTCCCCTGCTCCTCCCCTCTCCAGTTCCAAAGACAGCTAACCTCCAAACCATAATCCCAATAATCCTAACTGCCCCCTGTTCACATGCCATCAGGGCCAGTCTTGGAGTTTCGGAGGCCCGAGGGTGAACTGAATGAATGGGCCAAGCGGCGATATTGGAGGGGAAAAAGAGAAGATCCATGTTCATCTATTTGTCCAGGATCCTCATAGTCACTCAAATTTCTAGGAGTCCCAATTGCACACTCATTCTCATCAGGTTGTTATTCTTATCAAGACTGACATCTAATTGCTCAAGATTATTAGTAGTGACATTCCTCGTAACCTCCTTCTGAGAGCTCCAATTACCTTACATGTCCATTTTTTCTTTTTACTTTTCTTAAACCAGGCAATTAGATAAATGCTTTTTGGGCAACATGTTTGCAAGAAAAAGAGCGGAAACACCTTAACATTGTAGTAAATTACTAACAATCTATGCTCTTCAGCTATTCAAATCCAATCATCAAGGAGGCAGACCAAGTCGACAAGACTAGACGACCAAACTCTACTCCAAGACTACTATTGTTGTAAAAGGAAGAATATAAACTAATCACTATAAATGTTAATTAGAGAACGTTCACGAGGAGGAGGTCCCAGGGAACCGACCCCACAACTGAAAAATCATGCGGTGGCAGTTTTCTATTTTTTTTTGCCTTCGATACCAAAAATTGTCATCCTCTGCGGACCAAAATGTCACCCCCTGTATAACTAACTGCCAGCTTAGACGTTTACAAATGCCATCCTTTCCTGGGAAAAGTCTGTTGGATATTAGGGGATGGCATTTGCGATCATTTCCCCGACAGATTTAGTTATAGGGTGACGGCATTTTCTTCGAAAGATCATGACAGTTTTTGGCACAAAAGGCAATATTTTCCAGAAAACTGCCATGGCTTGATCACGATGCAATGACCTCCTTCCCGGTGAGTTTTTGTCAGATAACATTTTCTAAAAATTGAATATTTTTGAAAACAACATGGACATTCTTTAAGAAAAAACTGAAAAATAAAATTAAAAAGGAAAGACGAACAAGAAAGACTTAGAATTTTGAAGACAAAAACTGTGAAACAGGTAAATAAACAAAGAAATAAAAAGCACAAGAAGGGAAAACCGGATGAGAACCCGCAAAAAAAGGACAAGAAGCTTCCAAAAACTGAAAAACAAAATCGGACACGAAACCGGGAAATCAGGGGCGGCACTTGGGCTGGCTGGCTCGCCTTGTGTCCGATCGTGTACTATAAGCATTACTCATCAATCCCTCTAAAGAAAAAGCATTACTCATCATGGATCCTGTCTAAAAAAGAAAAAATCATCGATATCTTCGTTTCACGTCACGTAGCACGCATGAATTCTGCCAATTCAAGTCCTACAAGGACGCCCGTAGACATCGCAAACGAAGAAGCAAAAGAGGCATCCATCGATCTGACAGCAATGGCGTGCGAGAAGCAGTTCTCGCGGTTTCCCGATGACATCGTCACGGAGATACTTTCCTTCCTGCCGGCCAAGTCGATCGGCCGCTTTCGCAGCGCATCGCGTTCGTGGCGTGCCGAGCTCTCCTCGGCGTCCTTCGTCGAGTTCCACCGCCGGCGAGCCAACAATCCAGGCCAGCCCAAGCTCTTGTTTAGCCCCACCTTGGACTACGTGGCATCCGATTCCGAAGACGACGATGAGGCATCCGAAGACGAAGACGACGACGAGGCATCCGATTCGGAAGACGACGAGTCCTACTTCTATTCATGGCAGCCCGGTGGTGGTACTGTCAAGAAGCTCATGGAAAACCATCTCTAGAGCCCGTCACCTCTCACCAAGCCACTTCACGGCCTGGTCCTCATCCGATACGTTTGCGTTGGCGGCCACAACCTCGGTGGCGGCTACCACGTCTGCAACCCTTCCACTGGCGAGGTCTTGTCTCTTCCCGACACCAGACTGCCATTGAAGACAATCTACCGGCACCACCTGCCGTGCTACACGGACGTTGCCTACGGCTTTGGTTACTCATCCGTAACGCACGAGTATAAAGCGGTGCGTATGTTCAGCTCCGGTCACTTCCCCGACACCACCTGCTGCGAGGTTCTCGTCCTCGGTGTGCCGACGTGGTGGAGGCCAACGGCTCAGCAACCTCCGGAGTGCGTCGTGGAGGAGCATAACCCAGCTGTGTTCTTGAACGGGTACCTGCATTTTCTCTGTGAAGATGGTGGCATCATCACTTTGAGTGTCAACAACGAGACTTTCGATTCCTTGTCACCACCGCCGCCCTACCCAAATCCAGACCCAGAGGACACTCCAGTCGCCAGGATGACAAAGCTGGACGGGTGCTTATGCCTCTGCCGTGAGCAGACGAATGGTGACGGCCCATACCAAGTGTGGTTGCTGAGAGACTACGAGGCACAGCAATGGGAGCAGCTTTACACCTTCGACCGGAGACTTTGGCCGGAGGCCGAGCGGATGCAGCTGCAAATAAAGTGGATAACTCCACTCACCATGCACAATGGGAGAAACGGACATAGAAAGATTATGTTCGGGACTGGTACTTGCAGGGTGTTCACGGTGGACCTCGACGGCGGGGGTGGCGCGCCCGAGGTGTTGCTCATTCCGGACGAGGCCATAGCCGGAAGTTTCTGTGATAGTGAAAGTTACCCAGCAGTAGGCCTGTTGGACGAGAGCCTCGTGCCCTTGGGCCGTATAGTAGAGGAGATGGAATTCAGGTCACCGACAGCTGAAGCTTGGTCCGACGTTCTCAAGTGGCTGCCGGTACGATCGGTTTTGGAGCTAAGCCTCGTGTGCAGGGAGTGGCACGCCATTGCCGCGAATCCCCGGTTCTGCCAATCCCATGTCGTCCATGCCAACTCGATCAAAAGGCATCCTCGTATCAAGTTCGTCATCGAACCGTCATTTGGTATTTACTGGGACATGGATGGTCTCAATAATTTCCCATTTCCGCCAAACTTTACAGCTGGTCTGTTTCAGTGTTCTCAACCATGCCATGGCCTCAACGCGCGTGGGCACCTGGAATGGCTTGGACTTCTTGTGCAATCCTGCCATCCGCTACAACCAGCGCATCGAACATTACGATGAAACTTATGAAACAACCAAGAAAATAATTCCTTTGCTGCCCGTATCGCATTGGGATATGACTCTGACATCGACGATCATGTGCTGGTGTCTCTTGCATACGAGGAGAAGAACATGGACACTCGTCAATACAAACTACGATGCAATGTGCGATGTGTGCATGGTGACCAATGGCATAGGACTGAGCCTCCACCGAGGCCAGTGGCTGACTCATCACCCGCCTATGCAGATGGCAAGATTTACTGGGTGGTCGAGCAAAAGCTCGGTCCGAGCTCCATTGCATCCTGCGAGCTTGTTGCATTTGACACCATGAAAAGGGAGTTTGAGTTCATGGAAGGGCCACCGTGCAGCTACGATGGAGGCCGCAGATCTGGCTCTGTCAGATCAAGATGGGGATGCCATTGACGTATGGGTGATGGATGACAGCGGCGCTTGGAGCGTCGAGTACCGCATAGAGCTCGCCAAGTTCTCGCCGGAATACTCATCTGAGAGAACAATGATCATGGCTATTGATCCTACAGACGGACGAATTTTGCTCAACACAGGAAGATCGTTAGGATACTACGATCTCAAGAAAGGGGAATTGGAGACAATCTACCGTGTTATTGCTCAGTCAGTGCGTGACGACGAGAGGTCCATATTTTGTGTGGTTGTCTACCAAGAAAGCCTATTCCGCCCATTTATGAGGTAACAAAGTCAATAACTATATATACAAGTCTAGCTTGACAAAAGATTATCCAGTTGGACGAGCATCTTGTCTCACTCTTGAATTTTTTTCCATTATTATTCCTATGAACTAGTTTCAAG
The DNA here is from genome assembly GCA_000582825.1 of Hordeum pubiflorum. NCBI lineage: Eukaryota > Viridiplantae > Streptophyta > Magnoliopsida > Poales > Poaceae > Hordeum > Hordeum pubiflorum. The sequence continues at coordinate 5,459 of CBMN010153106.1, read as the reverse complement.
CTCATGAGTTAAAGCCTAGGTCAGACCTATGTAGTTATATCTGACAATGGCGATGTTTTTTTACGTCTTTACCATGTTAAAGGCATTGCTTGGATATGCGTAGAACGGTTCTTTAGATTGAAAGCCTGGATTCTGGCCTTATGGTTGGATCCGGCGATTGTGCCACTTGAGTGTCGCTCTCTTTTTGAAGGCGTTGATGTTGAAAAACATCGTCATTTATGTGGTGTCATGAGATGGTTTGTGCGGATAAGGTCATTGTTGTAGTTTACCGATCATAGATCTGGTCGCTTTGGGTTTTCTTTTTTGTCACCTACACATAGCTTTGATCTTATATGACTTTACTATTTGTTGACTTGTTTTAGTGTGAGTTAGTGTTGGCTGTGTGCATAGGCCAGGTCTGTGCTTATTGTGGTATTTATCATCTTGATGCCTTATTTTAAGTCAATAAAATTTACGACTTGTCAAAAAATCTTTATGAACTAATATATGTTAGAGTTAAACAAGACGTAGTAACACGCTCTAGAGACCGGTATTTCTACTGCCGGTTGTGTGCACACATGCTATCCTGGCCGCTGGTTTCAGGGTGTGCAGCCTCGAGATCTCAACTTAGCTTTGACGACCGAGAGTCTTTTAAAGACGATCTGTACAGTTAGATCATTTCTAACAGGCGCCCAAAAATGTTTAGAAATTACATCCGCTTAAGAATTTATTGATATACTTTTTTGTGACATATAACTCATATTTAGCTAGTCAAATCGATGACCTAGAACTACATACATGCCCTATAAACCAAGACGGGGGAGTACTTAATTTGTACTCAAAGGTGGTTTCCCATGATATTATAATATTATAGTTTATCTATTGATTTCTAACTTTAAAATCTATTTGTAGCATATACTTGACGCCTCAAACGTGTATGGTCAGTGCATCTACAACCACAATAGGGAAATTTGACGCCTCAACGTGTATGATCAGTGCCCGGGCATGTCCTTTTGAATCCTCCAATTGTGCATCCATGCAACCATTTCCCATACTTTGTTCTCAAATTACCCGGTCCAATGCATGTGATTGGTGGAGATGGAGAAAGAGGAAAAAGAAAGAATGTCATTGGTCCTAGATTCTCACTTTAATTTCATAGTGTCATTTTTATTATTATGCAAGTTATTGTGGATTAACAAAACTCATGCATGTGTTTTAGTATTCAAGTTTACCTTCTATAAAAAAACTGCTAAAAAATAACCTTCTATCAAATTTATTTTCAGTTTGGTATGCGCAATTTCTTATACGAACTGTATAATGCAGATATCAAGAATCTTCACGTGACACCTCATTCTCTTGGCGTGTGGACAGATGGGGATGGGGATACGGTGACTTTCCTGATCCCAAAGAATAACCCCATACTCACTAGGATTGAGCAAATCCTCACCAGCTTCCATAACAACTGGACTTTTGTCGATATCAATCTTTACAAGGGTGGTGGGCAAGCTAACAACTTGCTTAGCCAATTCATCATCTATTTTTGGAAAACTGTCCCCAAAAGTATAATTGTTTTGAAAAACTTCTGATCTATTCATCATCTATCAAGTCTGTACAAAGAACACCACAAGTAACAAAAAATACATTGAGATCTGAAGACCACCCTGAGGATGGGACAAGAGGCAACCCGGAGGCGAACATTGGAGGAGGATCCATTCGAGGAGGAAGAAAGCTAGAGAAAGATGAAAGAATAACGATCGTTGAAGCTAATCTACTGGGCCAAAAAGGACTTGATCAAAATAAAATATAAGGTGACTTGCCTATAGTTAGACCCATACTAAATAATTAACCTTTAGGCATGTTCGCGATCTTTCTTTTGTTTTGATTTGATGTACAAGATTGGATCAGAACGACCTTCTTATATTTTCATGTACTTTCACCCTCCTCTTAGGGGAAGTACTTTGGTTGTTTTTGGCTATATAAGAATTGTATGATATGAAACGGAGAAAATTCCAAACACACCAAAGAATTTATTGACCAAATTAAAATTAAAAAAGTAGAGAATGGTTCTATCCAACATGTGGCACCTTGATGATGCCATCACCACCAGACGGAATATTTCCAATCATTAAAAGCACATGGTTGCAGCACATGCCATTGTCCGCCCTAGGACGTAGATCATGGGAAATCAAGAATGTGATGTTATTCACTTGGGGGTTATCATGCCTTATACAATTGTTCGCCGTGTTTGAGTCTTTCCCAATGAGCTCTGGCCAACTTTGTTCTGTGTGGTAAAGAAATGCAGATTATGGGTTATTACTTGGACCATTCAAAGTTCAACTCCAACAAAAAATGAATTTGGAGACAAACACAAAATAAAGAGTTCAGTGGAGACATGCCACAAATTGTAAGAACAAAGAGGGTGCCAGCTGCAATACTAACTTCCTTGGCAAGGCGGTGGAGTACACTCGGCGTATGCTATATGTTTATGAATGGTCGAAACTAGAATGATCAGAAGGGGCAACAGGAGAAAGGATGAAGCATAGGAGATTTTTGCCATTTTAGTAGAACTTAATCTATCATGTTCAGAGGGAGGGGGTTTTCTGGTTATAGAAGCCCAAAGAGGTGACAATCAATATTTAATTAATGTGCTATATTTGCAGTTAATGCGGCCATTGGTAGTTTGTATATTTACATTAAGTTGAAATAAATCAATATGCACTAAATGCGGGATATTGAATGAAAAGATGTAATACATATATTCAATTGATATTGTTATTAATAATTCGTTGGTACATCATATGCATTCACGTCTTCCACATACATTCTAGGAAACAAAGTCTAGGTTAGGTTGTTCATGTTAGGACATTAGGAAGTTTTCTATCTAAGCTTAATGTGAATTAGCATCATCAAAAGATATCAGAAGGGGCAACAGGAGGAGAAAGGATGAAGCAAAGGATATTTTTCCATTTTACTAGAACTTAGTCTTTCCTGTTTAGAATATTATTGAGGGAGGGTGCTTTCTAGTTATAGAACCCCAAAGGCCCAAAGCAAGGACAATATATCTTTAATTAATGTAATATATTTTCAATTAATGCGGCCATTGATGGTTTGTATAATTAAAATTACTAGCAATAAATCGATATGCACTGAATGTGGGCTATTGAATGAAGAAATATGTTAGATATATTCAGTTGATATTAATTATTCATTGGTACACCGTATGGATTCACATCTTCCACACATTCTAAGAAACAAAATCTGGATTAAGTTGTTCATGTTAGGAGATTAGGTAGTTTTGTTTTTGTTTAAGCTTAATGTGGTTAGCATCATCACAACTTCTCATTTGATAACGGGGCCACATGTCAGCTTAACGTTGGGACAAGTGTCATCATTCTACGAACAATATGAGCCTCTGAAACGACGGCATGTGGCACGACCCAACAGTGAACTGTTTAGTTAAAACGGCCGGCTGAGACCAAGGGCTACTTAAGGCCAAGTTGACTTTGTAAAAAATAGCGGATCGGCACATGGTAGGCCTGCTAATGGTCTGCTTGCATACCCATTCACGGTCCGGATACGCATGACCCATTAATACCTTTATGAATTCATCCCATTACCAACACGTGGGCCATCCAATATTATTCCAAGACATCGAGACTTTCTTCCCATGTGTGTCACTCGTTCTATTTCGGTCGTACTTGCTTTTGACCCTTTTACGGTCCATGATGTATTTTGGCCCAATAACGATATGTGCCTTTTTTGGGCCATCTCAACCATTTTGTGTATTCGGGCCCATTTACGACCCGTAGTCTCCTGAAGACTTTCTATGGTCCACGGAATATTTCACTCAATTTACGGCATGTCGTGTTTCTTAGCTATTTCTGGCCTATGGTGTCTTTTGGCCAATTAAATGACCGTTTTGCTTCTAGACCCATTTTGGCCCTTCGCGGCTTTTGGTCCATTTACTAACCGTGTTGCGTGTTGTCCATATGCTGTCCTTCACGCCTTTTGGTCGATTATGACACATGTTGTCTTCGAGCCATTTTCACTCCATTACGCCTTTGAGTCTATTAACGACCCGACCATTTTCGTCCAATCACGCCTTTCATCCCCTTAACTGCTCGTGTTGATTCTAATTTCGGCCCATTTACGATCCACCATATACCTGGGCCGTTTTCGGTCCATGGGTCCTTTCGATATTCGACCTGTGGCAGTCAGCCGTTTCAACGAGCCCTGTTTTTGGCCCTTTAGCGGCCCATGGTGTTTTCGGCGCATTCACAGGCGGTGGTTCTTTGGCTCTTTAGCAGACCATGGAGCTTCTCGGCCGTTTGCGGGATCACCGTGATAACCTAATAGCATTTGGTGATTAACAGTTTTTTGTTTCCTTTTATGCTCTAATTATCGTCTCTACTCCAATAATTGTAAACTAACCTATGGTTGAATGGTTAGTAGGACAGTGGTATCTTCAGCCCACCAGGGTTCAAATCCCAGACTTAAAATTGATGCTCGAATTATACCTGGATTTATTTTCAGGCTTCCGACGATATTCGTTTAATGGGAGGAGACGTTCCCGTCGACTGCCGGGCTCCTGTGGTTACTTTGTAAAGTCCCAAGATGCTATGCTGACTCAGTGTATCGGATGTGTTCATAGAGATAAGGTGCGTGCATGCATTCATAGGGGTTCGTGTATGTTAGCGACTTCGATTCTATTATGATAAAAAAAAAATCTCTACTCCAATAATTGGAAATTGCAACCGATCGATAGTTTCCTTTATTTATTTTTAGAACCCCGATTGATTGTGCCCTACTAACTAATTTGCCTCCATGTAAAACCATCAATTCTGTTTCTGAAAATGCAGATCAGGCAAGTTCCATTCGTGCCTTTGTGCCAAGCGAAACACTAACGGCCGGTCTTCCATTCATAATCAAAACGCATGCAAAAGAATATGTCAAAAAACTGTTTATTACAAGCCTCGAACAAATGATGGATCTCTATCATAACAAGCAAAGCGTAATGGTTAAATCATGGGCTCGATACATGAATAAGATGGATGTATCTCTCTGCTGGGTTTCACGTTCACCACGCTAGCGACAGCAGAAGCGCGGCCATGGCGGTCTGCACGACGATCCCCCAGCGCCCGTACTGCCGGCCGCTCCCGCTCTGCACCAAGAACAAAATTGTTGGCGCTATGCTTGAACGAAAATTAACATAATTTGGTTTGCTTGTGATGCGTTACCAGATCGTTGGCGGAGGGCGCGGGGCCGGACACGTCCTCGACGGTGGTGGGCTCGGGCGCGATGGGGGCCGGCGGGCTGAGCGGCTCCGGCGCGGGGGCGGGCGACTTCTTCTTGCCGCTCCTCTTTCTCTTGTGCTTGTTCTTGCTCTTGGACGGCGCCTCGGCCGGAGGCAGCACAGCGGGCGCCTCAGCCACCGGCGGGGGCGTCGCCACGGGAGGCAGCACCGCGGGCGCCTCGGCCGG
>CBMN010153102.1:0-21154 GCA_000582825.1 Hordeum pubiflorum | reverse complement strand
CTGGAGTTCGATGGCGTGTCCGGGTGTTGCCCCGGTCTGATTCGTTCAGCGGTAATGGCTTCACTTTTGGTGAGCCACCTTGGAGGTCCACAAAGCTGTATATCAGCGATGGAGACGAGTCGAGCTCGGGTGAGGAGGTGTCGTCATTATTATTTTTCGGTGGCTGCTGTGGTGGTGCCGAAGGCAGGTGACAGACATTGGTGTCAAACTAAAAAATGTTCTACTATCTTTTCAGTTTTGTCATGTCGGTCTTTACGTGACTTGTAATTTGATCTTTATGATATGAATGAGACACGTATTACCATGGGAAAAAAAAGTGGATATGGTATACTACGATGATTCAACAGAGAAATTCCTCCGGACGATCCAGCGAGAGGAACCAGAACTATTCTAGTAGTCAGGAGAGGTCCCATGCTTTCCCTATTATAAACCCCAGCCAGAATTGCCCAATTGAAGAGGAAGAAACACTCATGGATCTTAGGCGTCCTACTAGCTCCATGGATGGAAGCTTGTTCATCTGCCCTACACTTTACACCGCAGCATTCGAGGGGGACACCGAGAAGGTCATCGGGCTCTTGACAGGAAGCAGCCTCGACGCACCGGCGGCAGCTAGGAACGGCCGGCCATCCACGATAGCTAATCACCGTGGACCCTGCACGGCGCAGGAGGTGACCGCAGAGCGAAACACCCTTCTCCACATCGCCGCACGGCAGGGCCACAGCGGCCTCATCGCCGAGCTCTGCTACCGGGACAGCTCCCTCCTCTCCTCGGTGAACAAGGCGCTAGACACGCCGCTGCACAGCGCGGCCAGGGCAGGCGGCGCCAACGCCGTCGAGGACATCGTCCGGTTGGCCCGAGCAAACTCCGTGGAGGAAGGCGGGGTCATTATCCGCGGGAAGAACGTGGCCGGAGACACGGCCATGCACCTGGCGGCGAGGCACGGCCACGGCGTGACGGTGGAGAAGCTTATGAAGCTAGCACCGGAGCTGAACGCCGCCGGCGTGTCGCCTCTGTACCTAGCGGTTACGAGCGGCTCGGTGGATGCCGTGAGAGCGATTGTCTCGCACGGTGACGCGTCGGCTGCCGGACCAAGTCTGCAGAATGCTTTGCACGCCGCTGTTCTTGAAAGTTCAGGTTTGCTTTGCACGCCACTGTTATCTTGCACAAAATTAAGTATACGTGTGGTACTCCCATGGCGACCCAGGTAGATGGTCACCGATGTGGTAGACAACCGTGTTGCTCAGTTTAACTCATAATTCTGTTGCCACCGCCTTCATTTCTAGTCCCTCCACAGTAAGTTGATCCTAAATTTTCTTTTGATGACTAAATCAACGGTACTATATAGACTCTAAGCGATCTATCTATGGCTATCTTGTTGCTATTTCTGAAATCAGAACTCTAGCTTCCTGTTTTTTTTTCTCCAAGACGTTGGGCCTGATCACGGTAGAACTTAAGAGCACCGCTTGTTGGATGCAATGGAGGATCTAGAATCCTAGAACTCGGGGTACCATAATTTACCGGTACAATGTACGAACATAACTTAGCATATATATTCAAAATGTGGTGAAAATTACGCAACATTACTACAATTGCTACAGTTCATAGATTCAAAATGGGCTTTATGTTGTAGGCATTTAGACATGGTATATATTGTTCTACATTTTAAGAGGGTCCGGGCACCATGGCACCCATGAAACCTCCACTTTCTACCCCTAAAGGTGTCAATATTCTATTTCTTGGGTAGCATATATTAGCTGAATGTAACCCATATCCAAGGAATAAAATCGTTGATTCCATCAGACAAAAAGAGTATTGTTGTTTGATATAATTTGATGCTTTCACCGATTGCATGAATCTCAGTGATACCATCGTCTGACCTAGAAATAGCAAATCATTAACAACTAAAATTTAACAAAACCATATATATTAAAAATATTTTATGCAAGCCGTTCCAACGCTGCTTATTTGTTGTGGCCTCACGGCAACAATTGTTGATTCCATTTATTTTATTACACCGAAGAATTGACTCCAAACCAGCAATGATCTGTGGTCAAAACTGGAGGAACCGAAGTGATGTGGACATGTACACATGTTGATGGATGGGCAATTAGTAGAAGCAATAATCGCAAGAAGTTGACCATTTTTGTGTGACTCATGTGGAGCTGTGGACACGTCCACACCTACATGGGCTATAGAAAGTTCAAACAAAGTTAGATGTTTCGTAAAGATAAGTACCTAGAAGATTATGTTATTTAATACAAGAGTGATCATAGTCTCGTAGGCAAATCATGCAAAGGAAACTGCGCCATTCGACAAGTAATTTATTCGAGCAGTATAATAGCTAGGATGAAATGGTAAGTATATAAACATTGATGGATACACAAACAGCACAAATTTTAATAAATACTTGGCATTTTTTACGTGTAAATGTGTATAGGTATCAAAATAAAGATGGACATTTGGATCATGAAAATGCGTATAGAGAGATCATAATAAATTAGCATACCGAAAAGATAATGCATGTCTCGTGCAGAGTCGAGCCTTATACAAAGTAACTTAGCCCCACACTGTGCACTCTTGGCGCAGTGCCGCTAACTTATCCTAACACTTGCCGCGCAAAAAAACTTATCCTACCACTTCAAAACTGTAGGTGAGTTTGTAATGGGAAGTTAGACCTCGTGCTAGAGTTTATGCAAAATGTGCTAACCTTTTTCACTATCCTACTAATTTTCTTTCAAATGCAAGTATAATTAAAGCACACCTCTCTTATATTTATCCATTTGAGTTTGTTTATTTTCCTTTTTTTTCTAAAGACGGTTAACACCCCTGATGGATTTGTTTCTCTAATTTCTTTGGTCCAAAGTGGGCTATGCAAAAAGTTCCTTTGGTTATATCTTTGTTATTATAATAGTTTAATTCTCTAATCATACAAACATAACTAAATGGACCCTTGATTATCTTCCAGAGATGGCTGGTTTGCTTTTGCAATGGAGGCCCGCACTTGCTAGCGACCTTGACATAAACAAGAGCAGCCCACTGCATTTTGCTTCATCTGATGGTGATTGTTCGGTCATCGAAGAGATCATAACTCATTCATCACCAAGCACTACATACCTGCAAGACAGTGAAGGCCTCTCGGCTTTGAGTGCCGCTGCACTCATGGGCCATGTAGCTGCCGTCCGCTTGTTGCTACGATTTCACCCTGCTTGCGCAGACGTTTGTGATAACCATGGCAGGACCTTCCTGCATGCAGCAGCTATGAAAGGCCACTCTTCAATCGTGTCCTATGTTATAAAGGAAAGGATGCTGGAACATCTTCTAAACACACAAGACAAAGAAGGGAATACACCACTACATTTGGCTGTGGTTGCAGGAGAACACAAAGTTATCTACAAGCTGTTGTCCAGTGGAAAAGTGCATGCCCACATTATGAACAATGCCGGTTGTACCCCCTCTGATCTCATCGAGAATTCGACGGGTTTACTCAATGGTAAGCAACAATAGAACTTATAGTTAACATTTGGTTCTATAAGTTAATTGACCTTTGAGAAAGAAAATGCAAATACATATGATATGTAGCTATTGATGACGTTTTTGCTAATTAATATATGCAGACAAGTCTAGTGGTGGAACTATATGTGATGGGAGCACGGTTCAGGCCACAGAGGCAAGACCATATAGAGGAGTGGAATGGTCAAGACATAATAAAATGGCGAGAAACTACATCTAAAAATCTTGCGATTGTTTCCACGCTCGTGGCCACTGTCGCTTTCTCGGCTGTGTTCAATGTGCCTGGATCATATGGATCAAGTGGAAAGGCAAATCTGAGTGGGCACCGTTCGTACGATACCTTCATGGTTCTAGACACCATTGCCATGACAACTTCTGTGATTGCAACAATACTACTGATCTACGGAAGAGCTTCGCGGTCTCAGCGCTCATGGATTGGCTTTATGGTTGCAATGCACTTCCTTTGGTTGTCACTTAATAGCATGATGATAGCCTTCTTCGCAGCCATGGTCGCGGTGATGACGGACAAAAACTCAATGAAGATAGCGTTAACTCAGGTAATCTACAATGGGTTGTACATCTTGATGACACTGCTTGCAAACCTTGCAACACCTAGGTCAATTGTAGGTGTCCTGTGACTTCTGGTTGGCGGTTGCTTTGAAAGGCGGCGGCGTGCAAAGAGACGCATATGTCGGCAGTTTCCCTTCGCTATCTTTTACGCACTAAATGTGGTTGTGTTCATAGTCATAAATGCTTTGGCACTTTCTGCAATTCAAGTCACGGGTGGCATGTAGGTCTATAGAAATGTTTTGAGTTGATTGTGTACGCAGTTGCTTCCATTTGTGTAATTACTAGAAATCATTAATTTATGTGGCAAATAAACAGTTTGTTATTTTCACCATAGAAGTGCTACACAGCCGTGGTACAGGTCACGTACTATCTGAAATAAAGCAATTTCTTAGCTAGATACGATTCTTTGAGCTTGGCTATGTATCTCCTTCATGAGTTTTGTTTGTTAGAAACTCTTATTTTATGGACATGATGTTTTTGCACCTGAGCTCAAATGAGCTTGAGTGAACAGTACAATCGAAAAACATTTAAAAATATTCAAAAAAATCAGATATTTTTTTGTGACAAACTGAAGCTTAAAGCCTGTGATCCTGTTTGTTTCTGGATATACTAATGGCTAGTCTGTTTTGGTGAATATTTAGTTTCTTAACATTTGCCTCCATTGTTATTATTTGTTTAAGTTGTCATTTCCCTGTATCTTTCATAACTTGTCTTGCACCGTGGTTATTATTTGGTTTATGTTGATCATTGATTTGACACTTGTTTTGTGTTTAAAAGCATGGCAACTCTGGAAGCACCGGAATTCCGTGGTCTTTTGCGCGGCGTCGCCCACCCTCGGTCGGGTACTAAGCTGCTGTAGAGAGGATTCGATCCTCTGGCATGGGCGTCTAAAGGGGAATGCTTGTTCGGACGTCGATGTGTGGCTTCGTGCGCTCTCCCCTCCGGATTAGGCCCCTCTACTCTACCCCCCTATAAATCTTGTTCCCTTGTGACCGTTGATTTATAGAAATAAAAAAAATCAGATGGGGGCAAATGCCGTGACCTTCAAAAAAAAGAACCATGTGGGCTAATTAACCACATCCAGTGTGGGGAATCGATTGGCGGAACAGAGTCAGACGGCAGTTTTTGGCTTGTGACCTCTCTGACTCTGAACAAGAACGTTTCTGATTGGCATGGGCGTTTCTGATCGCACCACAGGATAGGACGCGCTCGCCCATGCCTGGCATTGCGTGTTGTCGACTTACCATTGACTGGCGCAGGCTTTATAACCAGTGCACAGAGGCAGAGTAGCCAACACACAAGCCAGCAGTTCTCAAAACACACACAACCACATTTCGAGCGAGACAGAGAGCGCCGTTAGCTTTTTGCGGAGGAGGCAGGGAGGAGCATGGACGCGCCACATTCTCGTCATCATTAGCTCCACACGTCTGTGGGCTGCATAGGAGGCACGGCGCTCATCGTTGTCGTCCTTTTCGGATGGCTGGCAGTTCACACGTACAAGACCTCTCCAGCTCGGCGCAGCTTCACTCCGCTGCAGCTGACGTTTAGCTGCTTTGCAGCTTACGTCAGCGCCGTTAAGATGTGGTGCACACTTTTCATCATGCTGCACAACCTTCTTCCCTGGTCCACTACTACTCTGTGAACCACTCTGAGCTACGTCTGTCATGAGTTCTGTTGCAACTCACCTAGAGCTACTATTTGAGATTTGGGTAGTGTACTATAGTACTTTCCGTCTGTCATGAGTTCTGTTGTAACCCACCTGAAGCTACTATATGAGACTTGGGTAGTGTATTGTACTGTGGTGGATCTACGAGATTTTTCTAGTGTACTGTACAGCAGGCATTTATTGCAACCAACCTATTTTATTTCTTCCGTCCAGGATCATCCGCCATACTTTTAGCTTGATTCCACAATCCGCCATACTTTTAGCTTGATTCCACACTCCGTTGATTCCTTGCACATTCCTAGTCTAGGCAAAATACTCCGATCTTTGTCATGTCCACACCCGTTTGTAGTCATTTTCAGTGTCGATGGAGCTTTTGAGGGAGATGGAGTGTCATGGTGTTCTCTCCTAGCCGTGTTGAGAGGGATGACACCCGTATCGGTCATACCGCTGCGAAAACCTAAGTTGGGGAGGTTGTGGCCTTCATGGAGTTCATCGCGAGCATTCAGTAAGCCACCGCTAGAATTCGTCAAGCATGTACTTTCCGTTTATGGAGTCGAATTGGCAAACTTAGACCTGATGGCCATATCATACTTGTCTTTCTTCACACATCCATGATATAGCTAACTGGATGTATCTATCGGTATGCCGCCCCAACGCCTATAATGAATAAACCATGTAGTTACAAAGTTTTCAAAGAGGGAAGCAAAGCCCCTTACTGTTTTGACACACACACAAACAGTAGCGTTTTTGCTAGTCAATTGAGGAAATCTTCAAAGGCAGCGGGTTGTTGGTGTTTGACAACAAGTAACGTAGAATATAAAGGTAGATACATGCTGAACATTTTTCAAATACATGCTGAACATTTTTATCCGAATACATGTTGAGCATTTGTGAAATGCACTTTGAAATTTTTCGATATACATGTTAAACAATTCCAGATCCACGTTGAATATCTTTCCGAATACACGTTGAAAATTTTGTCATACAACATTTTTAAAATACACGGTGAATATCTTTCTTAACAAATGTTGAACATTTTTTCATAAATGTCATTAACATTTGTTTAAAGATGTAAACATTTGGTAAGTGTTACAACATTTTTTTATAAATGTCACAACCATTTGTTTGAATGGTACAAAACAGTTTTCAATTTACGCGAACATCTTTTACAATGTATAGGAGCTCCAATATTTTCTAATTTTTCCATTCTGAATTTGTCCAGAAAATATTTATGTGCTAGGCCTTCACAAAGAGTACAAACATCAAGCGATCTAGAAAGATCCAGGAACAAATTTCTTAGCCAAGGTGCCATATATTACACGACGACACAACAATATGTCCAAAAATATATACAACAATATTCCATACACACAAACAAATGTTACAGTTTGCTCTTTTCGGCCTTGGTGAAGCATCCCAGCGCTTGGGCCTTCTCCTGAAGAACAGACTTCATAGTCTTCCCGATGGAAGCTTTGGGCAAATCCTCAAATACCACCGTCTTGGGCACCATGTAGTGTGGCAGCTTCTCCCGGCAAAAGCCTATGATCTCTGTTTCTGTGGCAGTGGTGCCATCCTTCAACTTGATGAAGGCACATGGTGTCTCCCCCAGTGGTCGTCGGGTCTCGTCACGATCGCCACCTCGAGGACCGCCGGGTGGCCAGAGATTATAGACTCCACCTCGATCGAGCTGATGTTCTCGCCGCCCGATATGATGATGTCCTTGGTCCTATCTTTGACTTAGATGTACCCGTCTGGGTGCCGGACGGCAAGGTCCCCTGTGCGCAACCACCCTCCCGCCAGGGACTCTTTGGTTGCATCAGCGTCCTTGTAGTACCCACTCATGACTGTGTTGCCATGGAACATCACCTCGCCCACCGTCTCGCCGTTGTGCGGCACACTCTCCATGGTGGTCGGGTCCTTGACATTGCCATCCTGCATCGCTACGTGATGGAACCCCTGTCGCGCCTTGAGTCAGGCACGCTCTTCGATCAGCAGCGCGTCCCATTCCGGCATTCATGTGCACACGGTGGTTGGACCATGCGTCTCGGTGAGGCCGTAGATATGATATACCATAAAGCCAAGTTCCTCCATTCCGGCCAAGACGCAGGGCAGCGGCGGCGCGCCGCCCGTCATGACACGCACCACCGTCTCGGCTGATGGTGGCCTTCGATCCGCGGCAGGTATGTTAACGATCATGTTGAGCACCGTAGGTGCACCACCCATGTGTGTCGCCCCATTCCGTGTGATGCTGTCGAAGATGACCCTCACAGTGAAGTGGCGCAGATAGATGTTGGTGCCGCCTTGCATGGCGATAGCCCACGTCATGCTCCAGCCCTTGCACGGTCCATAGGTACGTTGGCATTAGGTTGATGTCATAGGCGAGGACCGTGGCGATGGTGTTAAGGTACACACCTCGGTGGTTGTAGATTACACACTTGGGCCGCGACGTCGTGCCAGATGTGTAGTTGAGCGTGATGGGGTCCAACTCATTCGCCGGCTACCGGATGTCAAAATGTGAAGGGGCCGTCTTGATGAGAGTGTCATACTCGTTTTCGTAGACGTTGGAGTCGATGGAGTCGGCGTCGTCGGAGATGGTTACAAGGACCGGAATGGTGGCGGCGGCGGAGCTGGAGTTGGCGAGACGTTTCAATGTGTCTCTCCCGATGTTGAGGAGGCTTGACTCGACAAGGAACACCCTGGCGTCGGAGTGCTTCAGTAGGGTGGACGCCATGGCCGCATCATGCCGCGTGTTCAACGTGCAAAGGACAGCGCCGGCCATGGGCACGGCGAAGTGTAGCTCGTACATCGCTGGCACGTTCAGCTACCTGCACATGGGATGACACGAATTAGGGCGCGACACTTGATACAATTTTAGTGTGCGAATATGATGGGCTGGGCTCGTGAGCTGTTCCCAATAGGGCCCATGGATTACACGACGGACGTACGGGTACTGCGTCGTGAGCTGTTCGTCAAAGACACGACACGACGCAGTCAAGGACGTCGTGGTACGGGTACTTCCATCTCTTTGCCTTCTCCATCAGTCAAAGGCAATGATTTGCGCGACTTGACTTTCCATGCATGATTTTTACTGTATTTATCTTTTCCATGCATGCTTTTGCTACCACGTGAGATGTGAGTGATGCCGGTGCTCACCAGTGCCAAACTCAACAAGATGCGGTGCACCAATGTATCATGCAGATGCAGCAGAAAACTCAATAGGCAATTCGTACTGAAATGTAAGAGTATGCTTAGCAATAAACAGCTACCAAACAACCATGGAGTTCTTACAATATCATTTTGGCGATTTCGATTTTTTCAGTTGAATGCAGTGTATACCACGATTGACTGATGGAGAAGGCAAAGAGATGGAAGCAGCAAGCAAGCGAGAACAGAGGCGCTCACCACATCACCGCGTGCGACGCCGAACCGGGTGGCGAGCAGCTGCACTGATCCGCATGATCGGGGCTTGGATTACTATAACGCGAGATGGGAGTAGAATAATGTTGGCGGATCAGCTGCACTGATCCGATGCCGCTGATGCATGCAGTCACGGCGGAGTAGTCTGCGGAGCAGCTGTCATGGCTTCCTGTGAGCGAGAGTGAGAGGGGATACCATGTGGCACTACTCCAAAATGATAGTACTAGTGACAAACAGCTATCAAACAACCATGGAGTTCTTACTTATACCCTCCGTTTTATAATTTTGAATCGGTCACTAAACTTTTTACAATATTAGGTCCGGCTAAAAGATAAAAATAAATGGTCCTCATCAGAAAGTAATGAAAGTGAATAAGTTTAGATTCTTTCATGACTATTAACAGTTGGAATACTTGTTGGAGTGCAGGAGATTACTACTGAAGTTGAAGCTGAGCTGGTTCGCGCGGCTGTATTGCCCTGGAAGATCCTAAGCATGAAGGCTGGACTTCTGAGGAAGAGATGGCCAATGAAGCAAGACGCTGTTGAAACATAACGACAAAAAATTCTGCTGCTTCCTGTACCAGCACTCTGTTTATTTGGTCTACTTGAGGCTTGCAAGTCCCCTAGAACTTCTATGTTAAGTTATCACGCCACTATTATTCTTAGTTTCTAATATGATCTTATGAATGAGATGAAGTAGTGCTCTTGTCATCTTGAGAACCATCATGGCTGCTAGATATATGTAGTATCTTGGCATGGTCCAATGCTTATCTGCGTACGAATCTGCTACCGTCCCTTTTTTTTATGAACCAAACATGTTCATGGCAATGACATTTAGCACTTGCCTTAGCAGAATTGATATTTTTACTGTCGCAAAAGATGACCGAAGATCAAAATTCTGACTAGTATGACAAATTGAAGTTGATTCCTCGATCTACATCGTTCAGGAACCATCACGGTCGGACTTCGTCCCCTAGGAAAGCTTGAAGATAAAAGATTGTGATGTATGGGGTCTTGTGGTTACGTTTTGTTGTCGTCGTCCGGATGAGGAGAGATCAAGGGACAAGCATTAGTAGGGGCGTGGACGCGCGGTGCGATCGCCTTATAGCAAATATCGCCGTACACAAGCTTGGTTGCTATTGTACCATCCTAAAGCTTTTTATTCTTGCAACGTTGTATTGCAATTACCCAATCTAATGGTACAATTCATTTCCAGATGCAAACCTTACACATATGTTTGCTTTATTCAGCCAGCTAGCACCACTCATTCTCTAGAGAAATGAAATAGTCAAAACGAAAAGCTTGAGAAACCGGTCATCGAAATTTTAAGTTACAACAACAACAATCACATCGATCGACAAATTGATATACTATCGTGAGTTTTCTTCAAGATTTATATACCAGCTAGAGTCGGCATCTTTGGTATCAAAGAAAGCATACCAAGATCAACACCATGTGGAAGGAGATGGCGGATATCCTCCACATGGACCCCGCGAACACCGACCTCGAAGATCCTCCTTCTGCAATACCAACAAGAGGTTAGAAACACGTCCCGGCTCAGATCGATAAACTCGGCCGCTGGGGGCCTCAAGAGGGTCTGTAAGTTTAGAGGTTGCACATACTCTCGCATGCTGGTGCTGTCTGGTTTTTGAAAAGAGTGGTGTGTATGCTGAGCGTAGAGCTGTTGGAATAACCACTGTAAGCGCACATCTTCGAGTCGCAACCGGCGCCGCTTGTGTCCCCAAGCTTGAGCCCTTCGCTGCACGGCGGCGCTGCCGGGCACCCCTTCTTGCCTTGCAGGGCGGTGCAATTTAGCCTGGTGGTCACATGGAAAAGAATTGAAGAAATGGTTATTCTCATAGTCACTGCTTGAGAAACAGCTCAAAAGATGTGGAAGCAGGGGAGCTCAGTTACGTACTGGAAGGTGTTTGAACTGCAGCTGCACTGGATGCAGTCCTGCGCGGTGAGCGCGTAGGTGCCGTTCGAGAGGCGCAGATCATGGTCGACTGACATGTTGCTAATTGATGAGCTGCAAACTGAAAAAGTTCAACAAACAGTCAATACCAGATTCCGAATACCATTTTGTGCATTTTTTTTCCTTATGAACCAAAATGAATATTGGTCAAAAGAATCCATCTATAATCTTCAAAAGGGTGAGCACTGAGCAGTCCAGTCCAGAGTCAACTGTGTGGATTGGTAGTATGTTCATAGTTTGAGACCAAAAAGTCAAGAGTTTGCCCGGAGACAGCGACGGCTAACAACCAATTAAACCAGTCCAACTGTGGCATCAATTCAAGCTTCAAAGCTTATATTCTTCAACAAATTTCACCACAGATGCATTTTTGCTGGACAATTAAATGGTTGAGATTTATTAGCTTTCTGCCTTGGCACGCAGGATGGACATATAGCGACGTCGCTAAAAGCTTCCAAGCTCAGAGTGGAGGCATGAGGTCTCAATCTCTCTGAACAACTGAAATATGAGGTCTCAATCATTTTTTTTATGTACCATAATGAATAATAGTCAAAGGAATCCTTCTATATCTTCAAAAATTGGGTGAGCACTGAGCAGTCCAGTCCAGAGTCAACTTTGTGGATTAGTAGTATGTTCATACTTTGAGACCAAAAGGTCAGACAGTTTGCGCGGAGACAGCAACAGCTAACAACCAATTAAACAAGTCCAAGTAGGGCATCGGCTCAAAGCTTCAAAGCTTAATTTCTTCAACAAATTTCACACCAATGATGCATTTTTTTCTAGACAATTAAACGGTTAAAGTTTTAGCTTTCTTCCCTGGCAGACAGGATGGACATACAGCGACGTCTCTAAAAGCTTCCAAGTTGAGAGTGGAGGCATGAGGCCTCAATCTCTCTGAACAACTGAAACATGCGCATCAACCTCATCTTGTTCAGCTCGCCTAGTCATCACTGAATATTTGGAATAAAGCTCCACACAAGGGGACCATGGCTTAAGTTGATTGAAGAGGTCTAGAAGGTACTTAGGCTCTTATATTTGTATGAATAAAATCACTGAATCCAGGCCATATAGTACTACAGCTAGCACCTTGCAATAATTCATACGGAAGCGCACTCTGGCTTATCATGTTTAATCAGAACCAACACTTAACATTGGGCAAACTAATCAAGGAAGCATACTTAATTTTCAGTTTCCCCAGCCCCAGGTCATGCATGTGGCCGTCCGTAATTAGCTCATTAGTTTATCCTAACTTGCATTCTGGCAGACTGCCACCAGTCAACTGAAAAACTTCAACACAGACTTGCAAGAATAGTCCTACTTACATCTTTTGAAATAAAACAATTACATGTATGAATTGAAGCATACGGCACAAGCACTTCCCGAGAACATATCTGAATTGCATTCTCGATTATCAACTAGCACCCCGCGATAACTTATTTGAATTGCATTCCCGGTTGTTTTTCAGTCAGAACTAGAACAGTAAGTCAGTAACACCTATGCTCCATAGGGAAAATTACTTACTAAACAAGGCAACTGAACTAGAATTTCCCCCAATCCCAGGCTCCCAGCTGGTCCTGCGTGCACTCCTATAGTTAGTACTTAATCCTATTGTAATCCTGATTTGCACTCTTCCTAGGTACTCCGTCAGAACTCACTTCTTTAGAGTACTAGTCTACTGGCAAGATTCAAGATAAATTTAAATCTGAGTTCAGAACTCACTTCTCCATCAGAAGTTCAGAACTCACGACACTTATTTTGGGACTGAGGGAGTATTGACTGAACCGCCTGTATGTGTAGCATGAAGATTGAAGAAGAACAGAGCACAAGTAAGTATTTTTACCAGGGAGCGGGACATCAAGAATCTGGCCCGCCAGAAGGCTCTTGGGGCTGGCGATATTGTTGAGCTTGAGCAGCGTGTCCTCGGTGACGCCGTAGGTGGCGGCGATGCCGGAGGTGCTCTCCCCGCCGTCGACGACGCGGGCGAGGTGGAGCACGTCGGCGCCGCCCACGGGGTCGCAGCTGCAGGGCAGCGGGATCCAGAGCTTCTGGCCGACGTCGATGAGGTTGACGTCGGTGATGTTGTTGGCGGCGGCGATCTCCTGGTAGGTGACGACGGCGTCGAAGGAGTTGCGGGCGATGGCGTCCAGCCCGTCCTGCGGCTTCACGGTGTAGACGGGCGCGTGGTCCGACTGGCCGACGCCGTTGCCGGCGCAGAGGCAGCGGAAGGGGATGCGGACGGTCTGCTTGGCGGCGACGGGCGAGGACGGCCGGGTGTCGGGCCGGAGGTTGTTGGCGCCGAGGAGGGCGGCGAGGGTGGTGGTGTTGAAGCGGGCGAGGAGCGCGCCGTAGGTGGTGGCGTTGGGCACGCGGTAGCCGATGGCGGAGTGGCAGGTGGTGCCCCGCGGCGCCGCGCAGGTGAAGTTGGCCGCCGTGGCCGTGGCGGCGAGGTGGAGGAGGGCGAGGAGGACGGCGGCCGGCGGCATGGTGGGAGCGAGCTAGGGGGGAGACGAGAGTGGGAATGCGAGGCGTTTGACTGCGGCGTTGACGCGGGTGGAGGAGGATGAGATGATGCTCGGCAGCTCACCGGAGGCCCGGCTTAAATGGTCGTATATGCGTTGTGTGGGGCCCAGCTGGCCCGTTTATTCGGTTTCTGGCTCGAGATGGAAGATAGGCCTCCGGCTTAGCCGACATGTGATCCAAAGCGTGTGGATAAAACCACGTATATATGCTACTCACTCCCTCCCTCACTCACTCCCTCCCAAAATAAGTATAAAGTTAATACTTAATTTGGAACGAAAGAAGTACTACTCACTCCGTTCCTAAATATAAGTCCTTTTAGAGATTCTACTGCGTTTACATACGAAACAAAATGAGTGAATCTACATTTTTAAAATATGTCTATATACATCCGTATGTAGTTCATAACATAATCTCTAAAAAGACTTGTATTTAGAAACGGAAGGAGTATTTAATAAACCTCTAAAATTCATATTCATCAAAGCACACGATGATCAGTACATGCCACGTACAAAGTCGAGGCGGGAGACATACACCGGTTTTTGTAAGTTTGTTATCAAGTCTGAGAATTTCATAAGCTGTAACCAATTAACAGAAGTACGTACAATTTCGGCTCAGTGAAAAAAAGAAATGACACGGACGAGCCCGCATGTACTCGTTACGCTACGCACATGATGATTGTTCCGTTTGAACAACTCTAGAAAATGTTGTTTTGTGGCGCCGCCGCGACCGAAACGGCGTGCGGTGTGACTGACTATCAAGCGAAGAGGAGCTGGAATTCCACGCCCACAAGATGCACCAACACGGGAAATGATTAGGACCGGCTCTGCCAGAGTGCCACGCTAACCGTCTCGAGTAGTAGAAAAACAAACAGGTCAATGCGGTGTGGACTTCCAAGTTTGAACGGCGGGCTGGCGGCCTGGGTGAGAGTGAGACGATTGATTTCCAACGGCAACCCCCTGAGCTAGTGAGCTCGACGTCTCCACGCCGGACCCGGACAGCAGTGCCGTCCGCATCACCCACAGCTCCGTCCAACGCGCAAACACCCTTCTTCTACCTTTCTTCCTCCCTTCTCGCCGGGACAACGACGCGCCACCCTAATCCCGACCCATGGTTATTACAAATCCGACCACACTGCACCACCGCAAACAGATTCCACGAGCACGCAACGATCAAGCACGCGGCGCAATTTCAACCGCGAGCTGGTCGATTATTTCGCCCAGTTTGTCTGTCAGAAAGAAAAAAATGTGTCTGCTAGAACCGACGGAGAACATGCTAGTAGAACACGAAGGCGAAAAACACGGGAAGGAAAAGATCTAACCAATGAACCAATGAAAGCCGGACTGCGCTTGGTGCTCTTTTCTACAAAGAATGAATGATGGAGGCGGCAAAACGGGGGGCTGAACCCTACTCCTGCGACGACGGGATGGACGCTACTGCAGACTCACTCCATGGACGACGGCGGCTCCTCGGTGCGCGGGGGCGACGAGCTGAAGCCGATGGTCGGGAACACCCCGGGCGGCCTCTCCACCGGCTGTATCGACAGCAGCTGCGACGAGTCCCCGACGACGTCGGCCCACCCGTAGTGAGGGTCCGCCCTGGCACACGGTGAAACGCACAAGACTGAGATCCAACCCGCTCAGGATGATTTTACTTCTGGTCGTATCAGAAAATTGTTCTAGAGCCAGAAATAAGCTTCAGGGGTGAAAAATCTTACTCGTAGTATGTCTCCTCCTCGACAACTAAATCCCAGCTCTCGCCGGTTGTGCTCTTCCCGTACTTATGAACTTTCCTGGAATATACGTAGTTTCACTGGTGATCCACTGATGGTGACAGCATAATAAATAAGCTAGTCGCAGGTAGTGTCTTCTCTACTAGAATGATTTCAGTAGAAGTGATATAGCACCCATCATGACGGCACATACCCGTTGCCAAAGTGTTCTTCTCCCCAAGTCCTTGACCAGCCTGAAAGTTTCAAACCACATAAGTAGCTGGCCATGAAGACTTCATGATATAAGTTGTACTGCTACCGCTATACATGTTGAGCATCCAACTTCTAAGAACGAGATTCTACATATACTGCATGCACCTTATACAAAATGGCACCATTTCAATTAGTTTACAGTATTAAGGATCTCAGTCGTTCATAATGTATGTGCCAATCGCTGCAAACTCAGCTAGTTAATGCTACCCCTGATGTGGACAAAACGTTTTGGACAACAAACACTACAAAGAAGTGCGTGGGTACTTGCTGTTGAACGCATGTTTTGAGTAGATAGTTAGTAGCATCTTAGCTAGTTGGACCAGATGACACACAACATATATGGCTACGAATATATTTTTAGGAACTAATTGGTGAATAGTTAGCAACTATCATGAAATATAATTTATTTAGCGAATAATAATATTTATCAATATTCAGAAAGAAGCTGCAGGTTTGTTTTGGCCTAGCTACTTTATGTACAATGCTGTTTGTTTGCGATTGGGTTGGCCAGCTTTAAGGATTGTACATAATATGTATATCAATCAATTCAAGAAGCACAATGCTTTGCACTTCATGGAAGTTTTTAAAAAATTGCTTGGTACAGGAATGTTCAGGGAGTATTTTTCTGTCACCATTAAGGTAGTGAGCCAAGCGCCAGCCTGAAGGTCAAAGGGAATCAGAAAAGGCTCTCATGCATGATTAGCAAAAACAAATCGGGTGGTGTTCCCTGTGTAGGTCTGTTCACAACAAACCTTTGCAATTTAGTAAAGATATAGGTAAAAAATATATCTGACTATGAAGAATCCGTAATACAAGTTATACTGCTAGCACTATACATGCTGAGCATCCAACTTCTAAGAATGAGATTCTGCATATACTGCATGCACCTTACACAGAAAGGTACCATTTCAATTAGTTTACAGTATTAAAGGATCTCAGTCGTTGGTAATGTATGACCCAATTGCCACAAACTAGCTAGGTACTACCTCCTTTCCGGTTTATAAGGCTTGCACGTATCCCTAGGTCTGTAATTTGACCAACATAAAATGAGATGTATAGTCTAAAAATTATACCATTAGAAAGTAGACGATTTGAAGTTTCTAATGATATAATTTTTGTGATATATAATTTGTATTATATTAGTCTATTTGTCAACCTAGATATACGCGCAATCCTTATAAACCGGAAAGGAGGTAGTAGTACTATTTCTGATGTGGACAGAACTTTTTGGACAGCAACAAAAGACACTACAAACAAGTGTGTGGGCACTAATGCTGTTGATGCCCTAAGTTAATGACTAGCACCCAACACAATGGTGGCGAAACTTACGGTCACCGCCAGGAGAAGCATGCCATGTCTCCCCTTGTCGTGAACCAATTCCGGCAAAGAATTTCTCTTCCCATTTATCTCCCCATCTCGTGCCTAAGTCTGTCTCTGCCCACTTATCTGTCCTGGAAGATCATCCATGGCATTACAACAGTTGTCAATCTCCATTGGACAGGGAAATTGGCAAATACAATATGTATGGTAACCTAAGGCCGAATGGCTAAATCTACAGTGTAATACTCATAAACCACCGAATACATGTAGGCGGATTACTCAGTAATGCAGGTAGGAAGGTTCTTACTTAGCAAGAAAGTTGAAGCTCAAGAAGCTCACCATTTCAATACAGAGCCACGACCATCGTAATGTTCACCCCACCTCTCCCACCAGGACTGCTCGTTTAACCTTCCATATTTATGCGCACCTTTTTCTGTCCAGCCCTTGGCATCATATTTCTCCCACCTTGGAGAAAAAAATTAACAGTTCAAGAAAATAATCTGCAGCACACTTGTAACCAAACCTAAACAAAAACACAATGCAACTCTCACCATTTTTCATACCACCCAGCATTTTCTGTCCCTGATTTGGCTTGCTTCTCTGCGCTCTTCTCAAGTCTTGCAAGATTGCTGTGTTACACAATTTAAGGATTTAAACCATGATATAGCCTTACGAGCTGCAAATTTATATTTTCTTATAATGGGGTTATTACTTATTTTCCATTTTCTTCACATAGATAGTACTGTAATCAATGCTACAAATACTACGCCAAAAGTGAGTACATATTACAGGGACTAGCCCTTTGTCCACTAGCTAGTGCTATGCTATCCGAACTGAAGATTGGAAGTGTAGTGGATAGGAAGAAAAACAGAGCTTGCGATTCTAGGAAGAATATCAGTGATACACTATGAGATATGCCACATGGTCAGGAAATCATGACCCCATCTGTGTTTTTGTGGATCTTATACACTTGGGACACATAAAAGAGAAATCTACAGATGACCCATGTTCTTGATGTAATATTCTGTCGATGACATTTTAATAAAAAATGAGCATGTTGCTTAGTTTTATCACCATGCTAGGTTCTATGTCTGCATATATGCAACGCAAGTGCATCTATGGAATTGGTAACACTTTTCAAAATTAGCTTTCCATCATCAAGGAACAACAAGGAATGTTGCAGTTACAACTGTAGTCACGTAGTTAGATATGGAATGGTTTCCTTATATTCATAGAACGAGGAATGATATATACTTAAAACATTGAAATTGCAAGTCAACTAATTCACCTCCATTCGTCTTGGTGCAGAACTTCTTTCCACTTCTCCCACCAAGAGTCACCCTCAGCATTCTTCCCAGATTTCTCAGCACCTAACATGTTAAAATTGTATTGAGAGGTCAAGGAATATTGACAACAAATGTATAAAAGGTAAAATTATTGCCAATGAACATAGATCAATTTCTGTACTACTTACTAGTTACTATCCCATCACATCAATTAGTTATTTAACAATGGAGTCAGAACGACCATGTATCACCAAAAAATTGAAGAGAAGTTGTGTTACCAGAGCTTCCATTATAAAGAGTAATTGCGTACCTAGCTCTTTGTATCCAGTCCAGTCACTTTTCTCCCACCACTGCCACATAAAATAAATACAAGATTTGTTACATAAAAGATCAATGGACATGGTTACAAAACTCATAAACTCCTAAGGACTAACTAAAGAATTATCGGTGATAAAGATATATCGGCTATCTGTGATATTACATGCATACTTGAGCAACAACCTTTTGGAACCAAAACATTTTTCATTTGAATGAAATGCCTATTTCAAACACAAATGTAGACCTAGCAGATATGTAAGGGAAAGAAAAGGCAAGAACATTGAAAACCAGAGTGCAGTCTATCAGAATAAGTAAATCAGCAGCAACAACATACAGTTTCTTTCCATTCAGTGGAACCATCATGAGTCTGTCCACCCATCCTAGCCCAGCGGCAACGGTAGCCATTCTCACCAAGATCTTCGCCGCTCTCCCTGTACCAGGTGCTTCCATCCTCGTTGGTGCCAGACTCCTTGACCGCTTCATCCAGCAGGCTGATTCCCCACTCCTTCTCACTAGCAATACCAGTGTCTATAAGGCAGGTGCCAAAGAAACACACGCATTTCCTTAGCACCGCGGAATAACTACAAGTTGGGGCATTTTCACTTTGGAGAACACATCTGGGAATCATTCTTCTTCAAAATTTTAAAGTGTCGGCAAAAGAAGCCCACCTCTCTTGGGCGGGGTGTCGCGGGACTGGGGAGCCGGCCCTCTCGGCGTGCACCGTGGATAGAAACCGTGCTGCTTCGGCTGCCTTCTAGAACTATACTAGTGAACAAAAGGGAATCAGGTATCAGAGATCTCACCCCTGAACAAATAGTTGTTATTCTGCAACAGCACAAACATATGCATTATAGTAGTGTATGATATGATTTATGAAGCTTCTGTCTACAGCATTGGCACGTTATTAAACTCTATAAAAATACACGCATGTTTGAATAAACAAAGAAAAAGTTGCCAGTGGCGAATGTGAGGCCAGATATAACTGGTAAGTGTGTCTATCTACCCATAAAAGAAAAATAATAATGTGAAGAATTAATAGAATAAATCCTAGATTCGCAGTGGCGAGCGGGCGCGCACGTACCGAGAGGAAGGGAACGGGAGCGAGGGCGTGGCGGTGAGGCCGACGCGGCGGCGGCCCCGGGCGGCGGAGGCGGGCTTGCTCCCGTCGGCGGAAGGCTTGGAGAGCAGCAGCATCCGCGGCGGCGTGGGCTGCGGGCGGGCGTAGCAGCAGCAGCGGATCGCGCGCGCGGGGCGCGGCCAGGGCCCCGCTCCGAACGCCCCCGGCCGACCCGCGGACAGATCGAAGGGCGGCGCCACGAGCCCCCTGGCGCACGCGGCCATCCTCTGACGCCGCGGGCGAGCGGGAGCCCAGGCGGCGGAACGGAGGCCGGGTCAGGCGCTGAGTGGCGGGAGCAGGGAGGCGGAGGGGCGGAGGGCTTTATAGGAGCGCATCTCCCCGGGCGCCTGCTGCCGCCCACCAGAGAGAGCGACTGGCGGTGGCGGGGGTGGCGAGACGGGAACAGGAGGGAGCGCAAGTTTTATCGGGAGATCCTGGCGGAGTGAGATGTCATGCGATGCGATGTTCTCGGGTGGGGACCGCGACCGCGAGCGGGCAACGCAGACACGCTGCGTGGCGCTCGCCGAGTTGCCGTGTGCCGGTGTGCGCGCACTCGTGAGCTGATCGTGTTGTGCTGTTGTTCACGTTACGAGTTAGCACGACTCAGCGACGAAACGGCCCGATACGAGCTGAGGCTCATGATCGGCGGCGCGCCCACCTGGTTGTAGCAGCAGCACATGTGCCCTCCGAAAACAAGGCAAGTTCGGCCGTTGCATCGTTGCGTGCTAGTGTATGGCTGTACCTTGTAGTACGAAGAAAAGGTGAGATACGTTCGTTCATCGCTCTGTATAGTTGTGTCTTGTACAAATGATATCCTAGGGACCTGTTTTGGCAGCCGTTTCGCGCGAGACTAGTCCCTGGAGCCTGGCTCAACAAGGACCTGTTTAGGCTGTATGGAGGGTAACGAAAGACATGGCGTTTGGTTGCTCGCTTGTGTAGGCGCAAACATAAGGTAAGGTGTTTGGTTACATGCAACGCCTGTTGTTTAGTAACCTCTTCGGTGCGATGATGAGGTTATCAGCACACATCGACGTCAAAAATAACACACACAACATAAGATAGTAATAAGCAGTTTAAGTGTCACACATAAACATATCAGTTCGAAAGGAAAAGCACTACGATATTAAACTAAACCAGCTAGAGCATAGAGGATTGTCCTAGACGTTCACGGCGAAGGCGTCGTCGTGCCTCACGCACTTGACTTCAATGTCGTTGTCGTTGAAGATGATGACCTTGAGCGTGTCGGGGGTCAACAACTTGAAGGTGCCGATCTTGATCTGATGGACGGCGGAGAAGGTGGCCCAAACCTGATCGAGGATGACCCTGTCGTTCAACAGCCGGACAGTGACCCTCCACGAGCAGTCGGTGTTCGTCTTGAGCTTGAACTCCTGTCGAACGGACGAGAAGTGCTTCGTGAAGTCGAGGGGCATTGGTATGGCCTCGAGCTGTGGGGCCATGATCACCTTGCAGAAGTGAGT
>CBMN010153099.1:66-14643 GCA_000582825.1 Hordeum pubiflorum | reverse complement strand
TCGTCGGTTTCCACTCCAGCCACAATTTTCGCGATGCATCGACTGTTACGACTATGGGGGGATGTCCGTCGGCTTACCTTCGGATTCTTCTCCAGTGTCACCATCTGCGTCGCTACCGTTGTGACTGCGGGGGGATATTGAGTATATTGATTATTAGGAAACACGGGATAGACTAGGATTTGTCCTGCCTTGTCTTGTACTCCAAGTTGGTCATTGTACTCCTATATATATGCCCACAAGGCTCAAGCAATACATCAACTATTCCACCAAATCCCTCTCTCCCTTCTAACAATGGGAATTGACGAGGGATTAGACCAGGAAAGTGAACATAAGTTATGATGAAGGGTTGAGATTGACTCGCTAAAACAATTCCCTCCCAACTCTCACCCCCTCCCGTGTTAATAAAACGATGGGAGTTGGAGTCTCAAGTCCCATGCCTATTCCTTTATAAATTTTCAATCCCCCCAACCAAACAATAGATTTAAAGTCTCGTACCTCTCTAATTCCCATTCCCAGACTCTAATTACCCCACGTTTTCTACTATTACGGGCGTAGATGAATAGATCTAAATCTTCCTAATGGGCCACGCTCGCTGATCTTTTGCACCTAGTCCCTTCAAATAACAACGGTGCTTCGATTGAAGATACAAACACAAAGTTGTACATAAAAAAGAAACACATTCACGTTGTGGTCCCATTCAGACGACTGATATATAGTTTTGTTGATTGTAGATGTTTAACTTTGTGTTCACGTTTAGAGCTATTTTGGACGGATTTTGTCAAACTCTTCGCGTACGGTAAAGTTTTGAAAATCCCTTTGACATGTAGTATCATCTCGCTGTTTCACAAGACTTTCGTATTGTATGTTTCCTGTTTTGACGATCACCCATAATACAAGAGCATTTTTTATACTAATGTAGTGTCAAAAACTAAGGTGTGTTTGTGTGGTGGTTTAGACGAAATTCAACAAATCCATCGCACACGCTCGACCGTTTGAAAATTTCTTTGGCAAATGGCTTTCCTCTCGTTGTTCCACACAACTTCCCTGTTATGGAAAGGCAATATGGTAATTTATGCAAAGAGGGTCCCGAACATCAAGGCCACTTTGTCCAATGAGCCGCCCTCAATGGATACACGATATGGACCCTACACTAAAGTAGTGTTTGCCTTCCCCATGTGGCATCATGGCCAAGAGCCTAAGAGGAGTAAAAGGGGTCACTGTTCGACCATGGATCACCAGAGGGAATGGGCCTTCAACCTAGTGGGTGCCATGGCCGCTCCAAGTTCAGTGTTGTTTGATTGACCGTGTCGTCTGTATTTGCATCTTCTTCGCTGCTTCTCTCATGTTGGATCAACTTGCAATGCAAAGAGAAGCCAAAGTATCACTTCCAGGTCAGGGAACAACTCCATCATCGTCGGAAACTCGGATCCGACGAGGCAAAGCACCGGCAGAGCAAGCATGTTGGGATCCCTCAGTGTTAAGCCTCCGCGACAGCATGGAGGGAATAGGTGGACCCCACAAAGGCTCGTCCTAGGGACCATGTGAGCTTATTTATAGGGAATGTGTTCCCTCCGTCATCCCTCCGCCATGGAGGCAGTGCAAAAGATGACCATCACGCGCTGCACGGAAGCTCCGATGGCCGATGCTAGCCATTGGCGCAAGGTCAAACACCACAAAGACGACAACCCTAATCCTACTATATACGGTAGGAGCCCAAGCTCCTCTCTTATCTCCACTCCGAGTAGTAGCACTACCAAAGAAGAAATAGAGGTGCTGAGAAAACGAGGCACACTATCAACGGAGAAGGATGAGGAAGAGAGGGAAATGAGAGAAAGATAATCCACAGTAGATATGTTGTAAGAGAGAGAATGCATCACAATTGTCCTTGTTAGCTACTTGTCCATATACTCCTACATTATGATTCAAACCAGATCATCAGGTGACTGGACCATTGTAGTCCTACTTTGTTCCACTTTATTCATAGCACAAAGACCAAAAAACGACCTACAATGTACATGGAGCTACCAATCCAAGTACAACTTCTTATGGAAGTTAATTAAGTACCCCTATTGAGATGTGGTAGAACATGAGCCCACCACTAGTTTTAGCTGCATAGGAATTTCAAGTTTTACTTCGAACGCCTCACTCTTTAGACTTTGATGTTTAATATCATGTGTTGAGTCCTAAAAAATACATCCTACTGAAACAATATGTATATTTAAAGCAAAGGTTGCTAAGATAAATAAATCTACGATCTATCCTAATATCTCGTACACAACTTAACGATACCGTGTGAATGTTTGAGGACGTGACACATCGGTGCTCACAGTTCAAGAATTGAACTCGTATAGGTAGACAACACTAGAGCTCAGATTGGCCAACGTAACGTCAGGTGACTTAGTGTCACCGACGTGTGGGCTATATGATTTGCGGTCCCATATGTCAGTGTCGGTAAGACACCCAACTCTAGGCCAGCCAGTAACATCTGGCTCACTAGTCACAGCGGTTCTATAGAGCCATTCGATGAGACATGAGGAAAATCCAGCAAACGTGCACAGATCTTACGCGAATAAGTGCAGACAATGGAAAGACAAAATGGATACAGCAGCTCACTGTGCACTTCTTTCTACTTCGCCTAATTATGTAAATTTTAGTAGTGATTCAGCCAGCAAATGGGGGTGTAGCTCATATGGTAGAGCGCTCGCTTCGCATGCGAGAGGCACGGGGTTCGATTCCCCGCACCTCCAATTTTTTTTATTGTCTTCCTTCCACCCACTAAACAAGTTTTCAGATTCTCTCCATTTTGCCAGATAAGATTGCAGCAGAAGATTTTATCTCTTCCCTATCCTGCTTGAATTCTTTTCTAAACCTTATTTATTCCCCATTCCTGCTTGAATTCTTTTCTAAACCTTACTTCTTTCCCAATCCTTTCCAAAGCAGCCTAAACAGGATCAACAGAATATCACATGTGATTGCTTTTGAAAAACAAAGGCGCCGATATGATCACAAAATCCAAAACGCCACAAAGGGGAATTCGATGATGACTCTTCCAACAACCATCTCTCGAGCATTTCATTTATATCCATATCGATGTGATCCGCACTAGTTCCGTATACAAGTTCTCCAAAAATAACTCTTACAAGATTCGGCGTGGGAAGAAAAATTTATCTCTGAATTCTGACATTGACACAAAACCAATGCCAAATTCTACAAAATAGGCACCGGGCATGATTTTAGTTCGGCACGGTAAAGCGCAGAGAAGGCTCTGGAGTTGTAATGGTGATCAGCATGACGGCTAGTAAGTCGGGATGGAAGAATCGACTTTCACTGAGTACGCGTGGATTCCGCCCGCAACGTTGTAAATCTTTTGGAATCCCTGCAAAACGATGGGTCACCTTGTCAGAGGATACCGTTATACCGTTGCACTATTACTCTACACACAGATCAGGAGTCTAAAAATTTCTGTGGGTACTTCAATTACCTGTGACTGCAGCCACTTCGCTACCTGCATCGAGCGCATGCCATGGTGACACTGAAACGAAGGGCAGAAGGCAAAGTTAGAAAGTGGCATAACACACGGAAGCAGTTGCTATCAACTCATCAATCCTTATGTGTAGGAAGTGGGAGTATCATATACTTCAGTCTTTTAGGTCACTGGCATTTATGCAGCAATTTTCATCATAGTAACGAACTTACCAGAACATAAGTGTCCTTCTGAGGATTAAATTCATCTGTCATGACCGGTCCCCAGGTTCCAAATTGGCGGAGAGGTAAAACTTTGAAGCCTGGAAGGGATGCTCTCTCCCTGCCAAGGAAGAAGTATAAAATGAGCATCAACTCCACCGGGTGAAAAAGGATTTACTAAGATAATATACTAAGTCTATAAGTCTGTAAAAGGCTTTACACACTGCAAGTCTATACAACGCTGCAGACTATCTCATTGTTCCAACAGTTTAATCCTGAGACAATATACACAGGTGTTTTCGAACAAAAAAGATGTCATAACTGGTAAACACTTTTACGTTTTAATTGTTCAGAAGGGACAAAATGAAATTCATTATCTACCAAACTCTCAAAAGATGTGGACAAGTACCACAATAACGTTTTGGTTCACCACATAAACCACTATCATCTTCTCGTCAAAGTCAAGATTAAGACTGTTGCAAGAATTTTGTGTTATTGAGCAAAATGCAAAATGCTGGAGATGTATCTTGCATCCCAGTTATGTATGCCTTTTATACAGGCATCTATGATGAGTTAGTGAATGACTTATTATTTGGAATGTTGGATCAGTGCATTAACAATAACTGGGACATTGGTGCAATAGTGAAGAATCTTACACTTCATCAGGCTCCCGAACATCAATCAATTGAGCTTCTTCAATAAAACTAGGATCTTGCATTTTTGCGTGAAGCTCTTCTGGTTGAATATCTTGCAGCAAGCATTGATCCCTGCCAATTGGTGGCACACGATATGACTACCTATTCATGTGTACCAAGATACAACATCATGTGTTGTTAGAATCATCTACCTCTCAGAGAGCACCTGCACTAAATGCCATCCAAATTTTGTCTTACACCGCACAACTTTATTCAAAGGGGCACTAAATGCTGCTTCTTCAAACTCTGGCACCTGCTCAAGTCAAGCAATAACGTTCAAAGTACTGTTCAGACAAAAACTGAAATATCAGTGGACAGACCCAATGCTAGAGGCTGAAATATCAGTATCCAACGAAAAAAAAAACATTTAGATGGTGGCAACAGATGAAAGGATGGGAGTTTCAGGAAATAAACTAGCTAGTTCTTAGTTCTAACCAGACACTTAGATGGTTGCGAGCAGCACATCAGTCAAGAACAGTGAAATCTTCGGCAGATGGATTTAGCTGTATATAGCAACGTATAGAAGTGTTCAACAAGATGGAATAAACCTGTTGTAAGGCTACCAGTTCCCCGCGAATATGCAAACAACCAAGAAACAGTAAAAACACTAATATTTTACATGTTCTTTTTTGCCAGTTGATGATGTTGGTAGCTCTTGATAATTTATAAGTAAGAAAGAAGTAAATTCCACCACAGAATCAAACAAATTCAATGCTAATAAGAAAAATGTACTATGAAACATGCATTTCCAGTTGAACAATAGTTAGATAATCACTGCAATTCCACTGTGCAGTTTAAGTAGATAGGTGTCAAAGTTAAACAATTATAATATGCGAAGTCCTACCACAATACTTTTCTACTAGTATATACTAGAAAAGCAAGTTGATGGCGTACCATCTGTCCCCTCCGAACCCACCCAAGCATTCCACCATTTTCTTTCGATGGACATAAGGAGTGCTCCACTGCTAAATCACTCAAGTCAGCCCCTGAAATTCAAACATAAACAATGGTTCTCATCATCATAACAATCAATGATTTCTCAAGAACAAAAACAAGCCAGCTATTGAGCACTTCTAACGTCTCCTAGTCTTCAATGCAAGTTTTTTCCCCATAAATATCCAAAAGAATGATTGTACATATATCTCCATCCACATCAGTGATGCAGTTCACCACAGCATGTATGCCAAGCAATACGCATTTCTTATTTCACAACGCAGTCCTGAATTTAGAAAAACCACGAAACATACTGCATAGATTGGATGCATTCAAGCAGACAGAGCCGTATAGAACATAACTTGAGGACACCCATTTTGCAAGGGCCACATTTCGCGTCGCACTCGATCATATGATTCGAATCTAGACTAATTAAATATATCAGATACTATACATTATACAAAACAAACAGAGCTAGTAGTAAGTTGTACGAAAGGAAAATCAACAACAGATTTGAGTATTCACCTGATGCGATGCTCTTCTCCAGATCGACCAGAAGCCTGGCATCCTTTTCGCCGACAAGCAGATGCTGAACCAGCACTTCCTTCCCCTCTCTCGGAACACTACCACTGGCAGCGGTGCAGAGAACTATCCAACAGAGATTCATGTCAGCTGGTCAGTAATCAATTCCGTGCACCCCCAAATCGATGCAAACAATATCAAACATGTGTAAGATAAGAGGAAGCAAAAAAAAAAAAAAATCCACAACTGAAGAAAATGCTCCCCAATCTCAGGAGCCAAGTGACAGGCACGGCAGCCCCTCACTCACCCCTGGTGCCGGGTCTGGGGAGTTCGCCGGCGGGGCGCATGGCCGAGCCCCACGCCGCGGAGACGGGCCGGGCGGACGCGAGGAGCGAGAGGGCGGCGGGCGACGACGGCGCGGGGCTGGCGACGGCGAGGAGCGGGGCGCGGCGGGCGAGCCCGGAGAGGGAGCCCGCCTGGGCGGCGGAGCACGTGGGGTAGGGGCACGGGAGGCGCGCGGCCCTGGTGGCTCTGAGACCGAGCATGGTTGGCCGGCCGGCTAACTGTCGCCGTCGTCTTCACCGCGACGGAAGAGGAGGGGGGAGGGATATGCGGGAGCGCTAGGATAGAAAATGCGCCTTTGGTGGGAAAAAAACTCAGCCTGAGCCCTTGGATTGGAGTTGGATGGCACAGATCTTGGTGGTGGATATTTTTTTTATTTTTTATTTTTGCGGGGAAAAGGAGAATTCATTAATCAAGCGGCAGAAAAGTCTGCAATACAAAGGTTCAGGTACCTCCTCAGGTCCCGATCGAAGCCACACCACAGTGCGCTTCTTTATTCTACCATAGTTCGCTAGAAAATGACTAACAACGTTTTGCTCTCGCTTAATATGCTTGACGAAGAATTCCCTATTCTCCTGAAGAAGTCTCTTAATTTCTTGCACCATCATCATGTGCGCCGATCTATCCTCTCCCGTTTCAGTGATTAGCTTGACAACTTCTGAGCAGTCAGTTTGAATAACAATGGGCAGGGTTGTCCACTGAATGGCAAGGGAAATGCCTTCCCAACATGCAGCTAGTTCAGACTCCGATGGAGACGTACAATGTCTCAGTTCGCGGCAGGACGAGTAGATGATCGCTCCCCTATCATCACGTAGGATCATGCCAGCCCCTATTGTATCATCTTTCTCTGAAAATGAGCCATCAGTACTTACGTCGCCCAGCCCGCCGGCGGCGCGTCCCATCCCAGTCTTTCCTTTACCATCTCACCCATATGTGATAATGCACGCCTCTTGTACTGAGGTACAGCCACCATCTTGCCTTTAACATGGTCACCATTGGGATTGGCTTGCAAAACAAGTAAGGAGCAGATGTAGCTGGAGAGGAACCGGGTCGATGCCTCCACTGGTGGCGGTCGTTTGTGATGGACGATCTCGTTTCTCACGTGCCAGCATCGCCAAATTGTCATGAGCGTGTACAGACGCTCCTCCTCCGGCAGCTCCGCGAGCACTTGGAGCAGCCACTCCGGTCCTGTATTCACTAGTCGTCGGACGTCCGGAATACTCCATTGTTGCGCCATGGCCTGCCACAATGCGACCGCTCGAGGGCATCTGCAGAGTGCATGAAACGTGTCCTCCAGTTTGGTGGCACACGCAGGACAAAGATTAGAAACTTCAAGTGTATGACGCTGCTTATTAACCCATGTAGGTAAGCAGTCAGTAGCCACCCGCCACGCAAACACACGCATCTTTGGAGGAGCAGGGCACCTTCATAAAAATGCCCAGACTGCTCGTCGCCCGTCCGGTGCCCTGTTCGCCGCGACTGAAGATGGACAAAGTCGATCGCCAAGCGCCAACCTATATGCGCTCCGAACCGAGAACACACCATTGCGCTCCGGTTCCCATGCCAGGACGTCCTCTCCAAGCCGAGGAGAAGTGCGGATTTTGACAATCTGTTCCACGTCCACAGGGTAGAAATATTGCTGCAGGAGGTCTACGCGCCAAGCTCCTCGGTCATCCAGCAGTTCAGAAACTCTCCGCAGCCGGCATCTTCCTTGCCTAGTAATAGGTTTGCCTGAGCCCCCGTTTGGTATCCAGCGATCCCTCCAGTTGCGTATGGACTGGCCGTTGCCCACTCTCCAAATTATGCCACGTTTTAGAAGATCAAGTCCATGCACTATAGCTTGCCATGTTGGTGACGCTCCATTTGGAAACACTGTATCCTCCAGATTACCAGTAGGGAAGTACTTAGCCTTCAACAATTGGGAGCACAAACTATCCGGGGAGTTGAGGATGCGCCAAGCCTGTCATGCCAACAAAGCTTGGTTGAATAAGCGAAATTCCCGGAACCCCATACCCCCATGTGATTTGGGCAGCAATAATTTATCCCATGCTCGCCAATGCGTTTTCCACCGGCCCTTCTCGGCTCCCCATCAAAAATTCCTCACCATGCGATTGAGGTCGTCGCATATGTAGACACCGGTAACCTGAACACACTCATCAAGTATGTCGGCAACGCTTGAGCAATGGATTTAATTAGAACTTCTCTTCCGCTTTGCGCCATTGACTCGCACCATGTCACAAATCTCTTGGTAAACTTTTCCTAGATATTCTTGAATCTCCCCTTAGACATGTGGCCACTAGGTGTTGGGAGTCCAAGGTATTTCTCCTCAAAACTCACATTATGCACACCCAACACTCGAACCACATTATCTTTGTCTCCCTGATTACAATGTTCACCAAACAGTATCGAACATTTCTGGGGGTTAATAAGTTGCCATGTAGCTCGAGCGTACTCATCCAGGGAATCTTTAATATGTAATGCCTCTCCTTCTATTGCACGGAAGAACAAAAGTGTGTCGTCAGCAAATAGGAGATGGGAGATCCCGAGTGCCCTTGGGCACACTCTCAGTGGTGATATATGTGCATTTCTACCCACTTTCTTCAAAAGTGTCGCAAGACCATCCGCCACAAACAAAAATAAGAATGGTGATAGAGGATCTCCCTGCCGTAGCCCACATGATGGTGCAAATGAATCTGAGCGGGCTCCATTGATTTTTATAGTGTATCGCATCGAGGTGACACATGACATTATCCATCTCACCCATCGATGCTCAAAGCCCAACTGTTGCATCACTCGCTCCAAGAAAATCCAATCCACTCGATCATATGCCTTGGAGAGGTCTAACTTATACGCACACAAAAATTCTATCCGGGTTCTTCTCATGACAGATATAGTGTGTACACTCGAATGCCATAAACGCATTATCTGTAATAAGCCTACCCAGCACGAAGGCACTCTGTTCCGGTGAAATGATTCCACCTAGTAGAGGCCTAAGCCTGTTTACCAGACATTTGGCAATCACCTTATAAATCACATTGCAGAGGCTTATTGCCCGGAAATCAGACAACTTGATCGGTTCATCGACCTTTGGTATAAGCACAATAGTTGTCATATTAACTCCCTCTGGCATGTGTCCTGACTAAAAGAATAGTCGTACCGCTGTAATTATATCTTCTTTCATAATGGCCCAATGCTTTTGAAAAAATCTCGCCGGAAAGCCATCCGGCCCTGGCGCCTTTAGTGGCCCAATCTGAAACATCGCATCGGCTATCTCCTTATCAGAGAAAGAAGAAACCAACATATCATTCATGTCATCAGTAACAACCCGCTCAAACAAGGGCACCACATTATCTGCATTCAAAGAAGCGTCAGGAGTAAAGAGATTTTGAAAAAAGTCCATTGCCATACATTCCATCGCTCTCTGATCTGTGTGCACCACCCCTGAACTATCAGCAAGGCCTTTAATTTTATTTTTCCTAGCTCTCCATACAGCACACTAGCGAAAGAACCGGGTATTACGGTCGCCGTCCTTGAGCCAATCAATGCGAGACCGCTGCCGCCACAACATCTCTTCCCTGTATAGTAGTTCCTCCAAGTGATCAGACTCCTTTCTTATTTCTTTACGGTCTGCATTCATGTGCATTAGTTCTTCAAGGCGGGATCTTGGTTTTTCAATCTCCTTGATCACGTTTCCAAATTTCTTGCAGCTCCACTTATGAATTTTCTCCGTTACCACATCCAGTGAAACTTTGATGTCATGCAGACCATGTTTTGCACCTCCATCATGCCAAGCTTGTGCCACGACCTCCTCTAGGGCGGCCCCTCTCTCCCACATAACCTCGTAGCGACGAACACATCTCTTCCTACCTTCGGACTCAGGAATGCATCGCATCAGTAGGGGAAGATGGTCCGAACATGAGGAAACTAAGTGTTTTACAGATGCCTTTGGGAACTTGTACCTCCACCTGTTATCCGCAACCACCCTATCCGCAACCACCCTATCATGCCTATGGGATATTTTATTAACAGGGGTCAAGTACGAACCATTGATTAATGTTGTTTGGCTTACAAAGTTTTATAGTTTCGGTTCTTTTGTTTTGTTGTGAACAGGTGAAATATCTTGCAGTAATACTCGCATGTGTTTAGTTGAGAGATTAGTGCTAAAATATAGTTATTCGGAATTAAGATAAGAACAAAACCTCTAGTGATATGGAATCACTCTGTTCTTTGGTCCACATATCCCCACATCATAATGACCTGTTCTTGAAAATGACAATATCTATTTATACCCAAATCACCACAACTATCATCATTTCTTTGTGCCTTAAGGCATCTCCAATGACAACCCGCAAATTTCCTCCCGCATCCGTCCGCGGACACGGATGTGGGAGGGCGACATCCAACCGTAGCCGCATACATTTTTACCACGACTTGAACAAACTAGACGAAATTTGTGCAAACACGGCCGGATTTCATGCAAACACGGCGGATTTCATTACAGTTTGAACAAGAAAATGGACCCACCCCTAAAACTATCCTACGGCGATTGCGCCCAGCGTCCAAGCCCGTATCGTTCTTCCAACCACCGTCTTCATGAGCACCGGCGATAAGACCGATGAANTGAAGGTGCGGTCTCCGGCGAGGAAGACTAGAAAACGGGAGACGGACTGGCCCACATGGGACACAAGGCTTTGCCGCCTCCCATGGCCTACTCATCCTCGGAGGAGTCTGCAACCTGTCCGTCGCCAGTGGACGTGAGGTCGACGATGGAAATGGTGACGCCGTCGTTGTCTTTGTCCCACCGGGCCGACTGATGGTTTGTCGGCGGCGCGTAGGAGGCGCAGCTAGCCTTTGTTCTCCTCCGCGGTCGCCTACAGCTGCACCTCCGCGGCGGCCTCTTCCTGGTGAGCGGTGGCTTGAGCGCGGATGGCATCGTAGATAGCACGTTGCTCCATGATGAAGTTCGTGTTCGACGCGATCATGGCCGCTAGGGCCTCTTGGCTCGCAGGCTCGTCGTCGATCTAACCCAACGCGAGCCGATGTTGCTCCAGCGCCCGCTCTAACGCCGACGTACGCGCCGGTGCAGGCTGCCGCTCCGCCATGGCGGCGTTGTAGTGCACCTGCGCCATGGTGTAGCCGGAGTGCATAGGAGGCGTGGGAGCCAGGGCGGTGTCATCGAAGTCGGTCTTCATCGTGGTGTCATCCTCCTCGTCGTCAAAGACCTCAGGTGAGCTGGCCGGCAAGCCAGCCTCGATCCGCCTGGCACGACGGCTCTGCTAGGCGGCGGCAAGGGCGTCACCTCGTGCTTCATCTACGGGGAAAGGTTGTCCCACAGAGCTTCGCCGCCTGCAGTCATGGCGGATGTGGTGCAAGGGAGGAGGATATGGAAAGGATGTGGAGCGAATGCATTGTGTTGTGGAGATAGCCGAGTGTGGCCGCCCTTAAATAGGGGATTCCGATGAGGTCAGACGTGAATGCGGGACACCGAAGTGGGTTTCTCCAACCGGCGAGTCTGCTTAATGGCGGCATACGGACGGACGGGGCATTGAACAGCCGTGATAGATATCCGCCCCGTCCCGTCCAGTCACTCGTCTCCGGCATTGAACATGCGCGAACACCAGAGACGCGTTGCGGGCGACGCCCTCGACCGGCGAGACGCTTCAATGTCTGCGCCAGTGAGAGGTCATGTTCGTTCTTCAAGGGGGAGTGGCCGCTTTACAGCGGCATGAATGCGGGCAACTGACGCCGGGTGAAAGCGCGCGCGGGAGGGGGGAGGTTTTTTTGATGGGCCAGGGCGGTCAGAATCGGGCGAAGTAGCGGTCCGGACTCCCGTAAACCTTCCCACGTTTGTCTCCGATTCACAGGAGAAATCTCATCCGGACCTTCCCACAGTCCGGACCGCACGGTCCAAACGGTTACGGGAGGTTTACGGATCCGCCTTGAAGATGCACTTATTAGGTGTTGGTTGCAAAGTGTCCGACCAATAAGATGTGTCGCAGCAGTGGAACCAACACCTTTTTTTTAAGGGACAGTGGAACCAACACCTTAATTAGGCGCACATGCAAAACATTGTGCACGGCACTCGTAGTGGTGCTGTCAGCATTCGATCACGTTGTAGATGGTTCCATGCCAAATTTAGAAATCCTGTAATTCACATTTGTGAAAGCAGCTTCTGTATTTGCTCATTTGCTGCTGATATATATTCCCTCTGTATCTAAATACTTACAGTTGGAAAAAACTAGACTAGTTTTCTCCAACTACAAGTATTTAGATACAGAGAAAGTATGGCCCAGCAAGCACTTCACAATTTTACCTTGTCAGACGCTCTAAAATCATTTCTAATCTGAAACCCCGTTATTTTAAATTTCACGTATTCAGATTAGCTAGAACCTCAATCTGGTTCTCATCCAGTAAGGCTTAAACTCATGTTTAGCCTGACAACCTGTACAATTGATCAAAGTACGGCCCAAGAATTCTCCGCTGTGCTGCACATTTGACATACACTTGACAACCTGTACAACCTGTATTATTTGTACAGTTGGTATAGAATTCAGAAAGAGGCGACAAACAATTTTTTCGATTTTGGACGGGATCTTCAGAGCTGCAGGGCTTTTCATTCCTTTTGGCAGATCACTGTGAGACTTATATTCCCTTGTACGTAAACGAGCTAACATATATACTTTACGCACTACAAACTAACTTACCCATCTTGGAAGTTATTTGTTTCTATTGGAACACTACATACTAACTATATCATTTTGATTAACATGATGGTGATGTTTTGATTACCGGTAGAACAACAATCAGACTGGCGACAATTCATTTGAGATCTCACCCCGAAGGACACAAAGTAGATCACCTGATTTTAGTGCATCGATTGGCTTCTGTATATTGGCTTCATAAATGGATGTCTAGTAAGAAACTAACCCAAAGTGAAAAAAAACAAAGCACACCTAGTATTTGGTTTAGAATAATATAACCAGTTTATATTTTTATGTTTCCCTCCAATTTGGTTTAGAACAATATAAACAAAGAACACCGGGACGCTCAGATCTGCCGGCATCAAGAGTTGGTCGTTGTGGCCCTGGATTTCACTCTCCGTGAGCATGGAGGGGAACCACTTCCCCCTCGATTTGGGGGCCGAGCGCGTCGAGTTCTCACTGCTTCGGGGGGCAATCCGCTTCCGCTTCTTGCCGGCGGTGCTAGAGGAAGGCTCCTGGCTGTGAACTCGCTCCCCCTGCACACTCCTTGTCTTGGCCATCGGCGGCGGGGAGACGGCAAGGGGTGCGGAGAACGAATGAAAGCAAAGCGGTGGCGGCGTGTTTGGAAGTCTGGAGGCGAACGCAAAGGTGTAAATGAGCAGATACGGGTGAGATTGAAAACCCTCCGTTTCCCTCTTAGACGCTCAAAAACCAAAGCGCCGCCCCGCGGAGACGGGACAGGTGGTTTCTTCCGGTTCGGCAAGTTCCCTTTTTGAAGAAAGATAGTGTGACAGTCACAAGATTCATGGGGTGCTTAACAAGAGCCCCCCCCGTCCCGTCCCCCGACGACATTTGGGAGAACTCCGGTCCAGGGCTCCCCTCGATCGGCCAGAGGCGCCAGCGACCTATCGCCCGACCTCCCTGCAGAAGGGGACTCATGAAAAAACTCAGAAGAATGTGGGAGCCTGCCGAAGGTCTCGTAGGCTCCTCCTACGACCTCCGTCACGCTCGGGGGCTACTGATGGGCCCTGTACCAGGGGTGGCTAACACAAGGGAGCCCGACCTCGATGACTACAAGGGGCCCGCTAGGCCCAAGGCGAGAAGAAACCCTAGGAGACAAAGACGACCTTCGTGCCCTCCAAGATTAGAGGGTGGCAGCACCCTAGATCGCATCTACTCCCGCATAAATCCTAGACCTGCAGTGCCTATATAAAGAGAGGTCTAGTGTCCTCAACATCATTTATCATTAGATAGGCAAACTCTCGGTATTAATCCCATACACCATTGTAACCCCTTGCACGAGGTATCCCTCCACCATGAACAACAAAAACCAGCAGGACATAGGGTATTACTCTCCGGAGGCCCGAACCTGGATAAACCCCTTGTGCAACATCCGATCCATGACTTCCAACTGTGCTTTGACCCCTACCGAGGGATCTCACGGTATTTTGCACCATCACAGACCATCGAGGCCAATTGGATGGATGGTGCAGGCCTCTATGGGTGTATAGACCTGAGGTGGCCCGCGGATCCCGCTGATCCGGCTGTCGGTGTGCGCCCTTTGGATTGGGTGCAACCGCCGTGGGGTCCTTCTGAGGTTTGTGAAGTTATGGGGTGGGTTGGGGGTTTGATGTCAACCTTACCGGCGATGAACATGAGGGATGTCGTTGTTTTCTTACGACAGATGCCATGGGGTGGCT
>CBMN010153084.1:185-10576 GCA_000582825.1 Hordeum pubiflorum | reverse complement strand
CTCATGAGTTACAATTACAACCGATTCCACCAACTTGGCCCTTCACAAGATGTGGAACAGATCTAATCGGACCACTGATCACAGCCCCCACAGAGGTGAAATACGTAGTTGTGGCCATAGATTACTGCTCCAAATGGATGGAAGGCAAGCCTCTAGTTAAGAATTCAATTGTCGTTGTCCAGAAATTTGTTTCGAAGTTCATCATTTGCGGATCTAAAGTCCCAAGCGACATCATAGTAGACAATGCTAGACAACTTGATTGCAGGACATTTGAAACATTGTGTGTGAGAACCCATGCATCAAGCTATGCTCTGCATCAACGGGCAATCCAATAGCAAATGGCGTTGTGGAAAGGGAAAAAGTAACCATTTTGACTGGATTAAAAACATCTCAACGATCCAGAGAAGAGACGATTAGTAGAAGAGCTGCATAAGGTACTACAGTCCACCAGGACTATGGAGACTTGACCAATAGGCTTCGCCTCATTCAAACTATTATACAAAGAAGAGGCGGTCACACCAGAAGAGCTGAACCTCAAATCAATACGCACTACCACATCCCAAACAACGGCGAGCACAAAGTCATAGTGGAGAACGTGGAGAACAGTGGGCAGACCTTGTGCTTAGGAAGAAACTCGATCCAGAAGGAGGAAAGCTAAGCTCCAAATGGGGAAGGCCATATGGGGTCTCAGGGGAAACAAGGCCAACCACATTCAAGCTACAGGAAATAAATCGCCACACCCATTAAAGTTAATCAGATAACGCTGAGTTATTCTTGTAAAGAAGCATCGGACTCTAGAAATGAATACACCTTCACTCGAAAAGTCACGAATTAAATATGAAAGATAGTATGACCTTACTCTTATAAAAAAACACATTTTTCCTAGCTGAAGCGCTTTCATGGTATCACAAAAAGGAGATTTCATGAACAAGCAGCAGATTTTCATCGGCGTTGCCAATTAAACATGATTTAGTGCTACAAATTAAAAAAAAACATATCAAGATAGTTCGTAATGTTCATTTGAATGCTTTAGTAACTGAAATGAAATTGTAGATGTATAAAATAAACAGAATGCCACCCAATCACAACTATCCACCTACAAAAATGATAGTCATGCCCACTACTAGTAACATTTTACACAGAGAATATGAACCGGTTGGTAAAATACAGTTGGATAACCTTGAGATCGAAGAAGACCCCTCACGTAGTTATAAACTGAAAATGTAACCTGCAGAAAAACAAAAAAGACATCGAAGGTTGAGTATAGCAAAAAAGTGAACTATGGGCAAAAGATTGTG
Source organism: Hordeum pubiflorum (assembly GCA_000582825.1). NCBI lineage: Eukaryota > Viridiplantae > Streptophyta > Magnoliopsida > Poales > Poaceae > Hordeum > Hordeum pubiflorum. The sequence goes on along the minus strand of CBMN010153084.1, from coordinate 9,278 downwards.
TGAGTTTTCCACGTTAACTTTATTGGAAAAATAGCAACTTGTATTCCCACAAGGTCATAGGCCTACACATACACACGTATAGGTGGCAAAATATGCATAAAACCCCTTATACAACCGGGATATTCACCGTTGGCGTAGTGACAGGAACACCAAATTCCTCAAACAATCACCCTAGCCAAGTTACATTTGTTGTCAAAAGAGCCATAGCTCGCAACTCAACCTCTTTACACGAATGGGAAACTATAGTTTGTTTCCTCGTCTTCCAGAAAAACACAATAAGCAAAAGAGGGAAATGATTGAAAGGAACTGCCCCAGGTAGCATCCAAATAGGCCAAAATTTGTAACGAATTAGAGCGTGGAATGAATAGACAGCGAGAGACAGAAGACATTATAGAACAGAAAGAAGATGACGGTAGTGAATCCGACTAGGAGCAAAGACAAATTGACTTAAAATGTGAACATAATAGGAGAAATCTGGACGATAATGCATCAGATCAGATAGAGGCTCACCATTAAAAGTGTTAAGCTTCATGCACTAGCCAATGCAACCAAATGTCCGAATTGATGGAAAGGGCTAGGCAATCCACATACACTTCAACACCCCCTCTCACGTGTGACGCGGAAAGTTAACACATGGATAAGACTCAGAGGTATGGCTCAAGAGGCCTATACGTGGACAAAGGGGAGCGGCAGCAATTTTTGGATAAACTACGAAAGCCAGGACTTGAACTCAAGACCTTGGTCTCTGATACCATGTTAAGCTTCATGCACTAGCCAACGCAACCAAAAGTCCGAACTAATGGGAAGGGCTAAGCAATCCACATATACACTTCAACACGAAGCTCGGGGTGGACTCTTGAGATCCATAGAAGTCAGCAGTGCTCTGGTCAACAATGCTCTCACCGGGAAAAGCAGCACAAGCAACACTTCTTAGTGCAGATAAAGAGGCCATTTGGGGTACAAGAAACCTAAATCCCAAGGAAGTAAAGAAGAGGACCAAGATAATAAAATGTGCTCTAAGACGAGCCTTCAAAAAGATAATATACTCAGACATCGCCAGTGATGATCATGTCATCAGTATAGAGAAGAGTTCGACCACAAGACAAATAGTGCACAAAGATTACAGGATCATGATCATCACTAGCCAAAAATCAATACCAATGACCAGTGAGGCAAAGCACTCAAACCAGGCACAAGGCACTTGCTTAAAGCCATTTAGAGAGCGACAAAGATGGCATACCATGTTGTCCGGCGAACAATGCTAAAGAAGAAAACAATGCAATTATATGAGGTAGATTCAACCAATTAGGTACTAACCTGATCATTGTGTGCATATGGTACTGCTAGGGGACTCACATGTGGCCAACCTGAAAGGGGACGTGTCGGACTTGAAGGCCAAGTTGCTTGTCTAGGAGAAGGACAATGTTTTTGTTGGCCTCGCTATCCAAACTCCTAGAACGCCACCTAGCCGCCCCGTGGAGGGGCCAAGCGAACGACTCACACCACGTCGAAATGGGAGTTGTGCTAACTGAAGGACCTTGGCGCGGTGGAGGCAGTCCCGTCGCGGGAGAGGTCCTTGGCGATGCCACGCCAATAGCGAGACTCTGCGGTTGGTCTTCAACTTTTGCGATCGCTTCTTGTCTCATGTGGACCTGCGGATGAAGCCCCCTGAGGGATCTTGATAACCTACTGCAACATGTTGAAGACTCCTTTGTGGCCTCGATGCGCCAGGCGTTGGGTGCAGGAAGTGAGATCAACGAGTTTATTTATAGGTCGTTTAGCTGGTTGCTTGACAAATATTTGGAATTGGTGTAAGTTCAAAATCCATTCTCTAGTATGACTAGCATCTTGCACGGAATTTTTATTGTTTATATAGTGAACCAATGAATAAACATACATGAAGAATGTTTGGATGTCCCGTAGTGCAAGCTAGCAGGTAGATTTAGCATTAGAAGTATTATACTTTATACATGGTAACCAAAGTAAGGTGGCCAAGCCCTTAGGCATGGGAGTGATAATCCTGAATGCGAGCCATGTGTACCTTATAAGTGTTAAGGTTCTAGTTGATTAGAAAATTAAATCAATCGACACCTTATACAACGCTGCGGTATTTGTCTCCTATTGTCTTCCAACTCCTATTTTGTAGCTTCTGCCAAGCCCTGATAGCCCTAGGGTTTGAATCAACTTTGTCGTTTTGCTTCAACAAAATGGTCGGCTCTCCTCCGCGAAAGTAAGGAATCCGTGGTGCAACGCGGGTCAATTGTGTGTGACAACAAGTGCTCTGTGACACAGAACTCTCCTTTTCCCTGTGGACGCCCACAATATCTCAGTTCAAACATACCTAGCTACGCACGACACCTTATCATGGTTTCTCCTCTGAAGGAAGATATCCTTATGCTGACATGAATGATGTTGCAAGTACTAGGTCAAGGGGTGCATTCCATTGGGGCTTTGTCGACCGATTATCAAATCGCACCCTGGACTGCATGTTCTAGGGCTCAACACCCTACGAGTCCAAGAGGCAGTACAAGGTCGCTAAAACACAATTACTGGCCATCATTTCCACCCCTAGCAAGTGAGAACTTTTATTTACCGATGAGGGCATAAGGCCTTACATCGCCAAACTAGTAAAGAGATCGCTATCGAAGGATGCCATAAGCATGCCAAGGGTGTTCTTGCTTTTATTCCCTCTGGCTCGAGGCATTCAAACGAAGTCGACTCGGTCCCAGGCTTGGGCATCGAGGTGATCCCCCGGGTTCGGCTGAGCCGACTTGCGCATCACTTGTTCTCCGAGTGTGTGGACGTCCCCAGTCGCCATGTACAAGCTCTTGTTGCAACGGAGGGCGACCTTCATGCAGCCCTAGTCCTAAATGACTATTGGGTCGGGCATTTGAAGGCAAGAATAAGCATAGTGGGGGGCGGACATGAACTCGGCGAGTCTGTCGCCCTAGTATGGCATTGAATGTCGTTTTGAAGTCGACAACGTCAAAGAGTACCTTCTATGTTTGTAGTTATCCAAAGTGTCGAAAGAAACGGACATGGTGATCTATCTTATAGACTCGACCGAAGACCTAGGGACTTAGGGACTTGCAGGCCGTCTAGGGCGTCGACGAAGATGATGTTGAGCGAACTTCCCCCATCAGTAAGTACATAGGGCGTTCCAGTTGTTGATTGTCAGGGTTACCGCCAATGGAGAACACCAAGGTTGGCTTAGGTTTCAAGGCAGTCCTCTTGGTTGAAGGTCATGGCAGCATAAGGCCTTCGTGGGGGTGTAAATGATGGCCAACAATTGTCTTTTAGGGACCTTGTACTGCCTCTAGGACTGACCTTGTACTGCCTCTTGGACTCGTAGGGGTGTAAATGATGGCCAACAATTGTCTTTTAGGGACCTTGTACTGCCTCTAGGACTAACCTTGTACTGCATCTTGGACTCATAGGGCGTTGAGCCCCTGAACATCAGGTCCAGGGTGCAATCTGATAATCAGTCGACACGCCACTATCATCTAGTCCTCATCGACTTCTACAATCGTTGTCAGCTGACCTCCTTCGGGTGTCACCTCCACTCCGTCTTTGAATTGCCTTGATATATTTGCGGCAGTTTTGAGGTTGTTGCTTGTCGGTTTGCGAGGGCACTACTTGACGAAGTCGCCCTTGTCCCTTGGTGGGGGCTAGAAACCGGCAGCAGTGGATGTAGGCTTGTCCTTCCCCTTGTATGGAGGAGTTGGGCTTGTTGTTAAAAGCAGCTACTATTGAGGTTGTCTTGGAGGTGTTGCTCCTAAGGACTTATTTCTGCCGGCCACGTGATCATTGTGGTGCAACCTCAGCCTGGATGAGCCCTAGTGCTTGTTGAGAAGTTTCATGGCATCTTCGGCATCATGGCTTTCCATGCCCACATGACGGCTTTCATAGAGCGTGTCTGAGCCTTTGCTAGGTTAGCAGCGCAAGCAGTGGAAAATAACCCTCAACCAAAGGCTTGAATGGCCGAGTGATCATGAATCAGCGAGATGGTGTTGCAGCTCCAGACAACATTGGATTAAATCCCAGAGTGGCTTGTCATCTCCTCGTTGCAGATCGTGCTTGGTACTGGATCGGCCGTGCCCCCTGGAAGTTGGACCCAAACTTATGACATAGGTCATCCGGGGAGTGGATCGACGACATCAAAATCAGCACTAGGTGGTTTTATAATTCATTTGTTGTTTGGAATCATACTCAGGCAATAAAACACTAAAGACCTAGGTACAAAAAACTTACAATGAAGCCAAACATTGTGTAACATTAGATGCAAGATTAATGACTACTTACAGCCCAAGTTGGATATAGTGCTACTATTGTTGGAGAAAGGCCACGATACAACCCAGGAAGGCCTTCAGTTTTGAGTATGTGTTGCAATCCTGAAATAATTATCCTACCTAGTAAACAAAGGAACATTACTTAGCAAACCGGAAAAAAAGATATCATAGTAAAAATGATGATCATAAAATTAAATGAAGACGGCATGGTGGATCTTACAATTTGGAATGCATGCACATGACATCGGTGCTTTCTGAATATCCAACATTTATCTACCAAGATTCTATAATGATAATGGCAATACAGCAAGCACTGTAAATGTTGTGACATTCTATCAATCAAAGCATCATATGTATATACGCACAAAAGGTTGTATTGCACAGTTCATAGTTCATACAAAAACAACCCCTCTTCAAGTACAGATTTTGCGTAAGTGCAAGGCGATTTGGAACACTGGAAATGACTTTATTTTCAGAGTCTTGCAAAGTCTATACAGATACAGGAGGAAATTCAAGAAAGGAATGAACTGGCTAGTTCATAGAGCAAAAAGGAAAGCACACACAGGGTTACAAGCTCGGGTTGAACCATTGAAGCTTTCAGCTAAAAAAATTGTACAGCAAGGCCTTGTATTAGTTTTTTTGTTTTCCTTTTCTGCCCTTCTGTACAGTTATTCTCTCATAAAATATGAAAATACAAACATTATCTGCAAGTACGAAACATCTAGTAATAGGTTATCCACCAGGTTTTCCAGTACCTCACTTGATCTTAATCAAACGGCATTAGAGAGCACCTTACTCCCAAATCACACGATGTCATATGCACATAGCAAGCATGTGTAGAGTGCATATTATATAAAATGGAGAAGGGCAACCATGAGTGTAGCACAGGTGGGTCAAAGTTGGGACCACGATGTGTACAGATATACCAATCTATGCTAGTCATGTATGCTTGTAACCATAGAAGGTTAACCATTTGAATCTACCGAACACAACATCTCATTAGATCAGTTGGATGGAGCTGCACTAGCAAGCAGTAGGGCGCGATGTCGATCTGCTCTTGTGAACATTGTTGAGCTATGGTCGAAATAAGTTCCAGCAGTCTTAAGTGTTCTTTTGGGGATTGTCATCGCTTGTATCTCCAAAATTAAAAGAAAACAAAGTTTGTAAAATGTTCTATTGTACAACGATCTAAATTGGACAAAACCATGCGCCTTCGATCACATTTTCTCTTTGTTCTATTCAAGAAAGCGTTTTTAAGCGATGCTAAAGCGCGCTCAAGCGCTGAGCGAGAATTAATTGCTCAGAACCACCACATAGTGGCTAGGGTAATTGGTAACCACCGGTTCTGCCAAAATTCAATAAAAAACACCACTTCAGAGGCCGGTGAGTAACAAATAACACTGATTCACGGATTAGCTCGGACAAACAGCAAAATTGGCTGGCAGGACCGACGCGCCGGGCTGACATGGCATGCTTATGTATACACTTTTACCCACCTCTTTTCCCCTTTCTTCTCCTCCCCCTCCTCTCTCTCCCTCTCTCTCTCCCAAATCGTCCATGACATGTCGCGGTGGAGCTCGACCCGTGTAGCTGGAGGGAACGCGCACGCCGAGGGGACACCACAGGGGAGTAGAAGCCACCACCGCGAAGCCAGCCGCCCCCGCCGGTGTGGACGCCCGAGCCATGGAGCAACAACGAGACTTCCACCACTGCTTGCTTTTCAGCCGCGCGGCAGCCCTCCGCCGCCCTCTGTCACCTCCAATGAGCCCTCTACCGCCTCCACTGACCATGGTCTCTCCCCGATCCATTTCCCCGCTTGTGCATTCCTTTTTCCTGCTCGCGCAACTCCCCCGCTCGCACGGTTTTTTCGTGTTGATGGAAAACAAGGGTGTCATGGCCAGCAAGTCGCTGTTGAGGGGGACAAGGTGTAGCCGACGACTCATGTTCATTGTCGACAGGCACGCATTGCGTGCCATCACTCCTCCAACCCACGGGATCGTAGCACTCGTTCCCAAGCTGTGCAACGACCTACGAGAACCCACTAATGAGAGGATACCGCCGGCTGGGTGAAGAAGCCCTCTTGATGTCCGCAATCATGCTCGTCCTGGTCACAGTCTTCGCCGCGCCGCGGTTCGCTAGGAGCATGGGCAAGTGCGGCTTGACCGCACTGGACCAAGTGGCCATGAAGCTGGCGACTAGTGGCTCAGCCACCACGATTTCATCACTGGTGAAGGTGTGAAGCCCAGGTATCCAAATCCTTCTATGCCTAGGTTCCTTCCGTCCCCTGCTCATGATGCACGCATCAATTTCAGGCCATAAGCCCTCGTTTGACCACGCATCGCCGCCGTTGTCAGCCATAGCACTGGAGCGCACTGCTGCTATTCCGCTCGATGCAACTATTCGGTCGTCTTCGTCCGGGTGGGTGCTAGGACCCCTGTCAACGAGGCGAGGGCACCTGCACCACCCCCGCATCCTCCCAAGCACCCCGCCGCCGCACGTGTCAGCCACCTGGACTCCTAGTTGTTGTCGTCGCACGAACCTCCGAGTCGTCCCCTCAGCCACGCTCCTCGGTTGCACATCTTGCTTCATCGGGGCCCTGCGGCTCGCACGTCCTCGCCAGGCCGCGGAAGACCGCAGAGCGGCGTCCCTCTGGTTGTGTCTCCGCCAAAGGGAAGCCATACGAAGGAGGCCAAGAGTGTGGGGTGAGGGTGGGGGAGAGGACAGCGGCGTGGTTGTCGGAACAAAATGGAATATGGACATGCCACGCAAGCTTGGCAGGTGGGCCCAGTCGGTCAGTTACTGTTAGACGCAGCTAATATGAGAATGAATGTGGAGCCTAACAGGTGGTTTGTCGACAGGAAGACCAGCTGGGTTATTCCCGATCCAAATTCCTTTGGCAAGGAGACAGTGGAAAGAAAAGGTCTGCTAACCAAATGGAGTGTGGTTTGTCGATCGAAAGACGATGGAGGTTTTGGCATTCAAGACGTTCAGCTTCAGGTCAAGAATGATGCCTTAGTTAGTTAATCGGGTTGTTCAAGTTACTTACGGAGATGGTGTTTGGCAAACACCGCTGCGTAATAAGCATCTAGGCTAAAAAAAGCGGTCACGGGCTTATTGGGAGTCTGGATATTCGCATTTTTGGGCCAGTATGATGGCCGTACATTCTGAGGTACTAAAAACGCCTTTTGTCGGGAAAAAAAAGCGATTATGTTTCTAATTTCTCCTAATTATGTGAGATGTCGCCTTGGTACAAACAAAATGATTTTTGCGCGACTTCTAAATATCAAACAGTATCTTCGCAACACTGAACAGTCATCCTCGTCAGGTGAGCAAAATTACCAGGCCGCGTGGTGCCAGGGGAAAGGTTTGAAGGGAGGCCGTACACCTGCAGACGCGTCTTGAGCACGTCCAGCGGGCACAGCACCGTCGCCGAGATGACCCCTGCGCCACCATCAACCCCACAAAAGTAAAAAACAAGAAGGATCATCAAACCAGCACCAAGGCACTAAGCCCGAGACACGGAGTGGGAATACTTACCAGCCGAACCGCCGGCGACGGCGTTGCAGACCGCCTCCCGGGCTTTCACCCGTGCACCGCCGCGATTGCGGCCCTTGTCCTCTGACATTGTGGCACGGGCGCGTGTCGGGAGCCTGATGAATCGAGAATCGAGAAGGAAGGAGCCGCCTCTTCAGTCCGGTGAGTCGACCTTTGGAATTGGCAGCACACAGCGGCAGCTAGAACAAAGGCGGAATCCCGGGCTCGCTCTCTGGCGGAACAGCCGGACCAGATCGGAGAAGAGACACGTGTGCGGGCACTCTCTCGCTCGCTCCCCGCTCTTTGAACGCTTGTCGTGTGTCACGGAAAGGAGGACGAGGGCGGCAGCGGAGGGATAGTGGAGTGGCGGCGCGGTGGAAGGGCGACGCCACCGACGGTTTTTGCAGCGGGGATGGGCCGAAGAGAAGGGGAAGGGCCGGATCGACCGGAGGTTGCGCCGCGCAGGTGGGAAACGCAATGCGTGCCGTTCCGCGGTCGCCGCAGTCACAGCATCTCCAATAGGCTGAGAGCATCTACAGCCGACCTTGCAAATTCGGTCGGTGGGCGCAGACAATGACCGATCATTGTCTTAAAAATGATGCATTTGAACATATCATATTAGATTCCTTGATCCATACAAAAACATGCAACATATAAACATACGTACTACGTACAAACTAGCTACCCTTCGATAGAGATTTCGACGATTTACGTGCTTTCCCACGAATGATGCGGCTCCCTCCGGCGTTTCCAGCTACTCCGTTGCGGCTTCCTCTGCCGATATCTCCGCCTCGAGCTCGTCGAAAAGGGAGTCGGCCTCCGCCTGCCTCTGTCGGATGAGTCGACTGTTGACCTCCATCTCGGCCTCATCCTGGATGGAATCCCCGATGGCATGTTGCTCCGCCATCTCGTCGGCTTAGGCGACGGCGAACTCCGCCTCCGCCATATTTAAGCTCAGAGTGTCATCCTCCTCCGTGGCCTCCAGTACCTCCTCCTGTTGGAAATATGCCCTAGAGGCAATAAGAAATTAGTTATTATCATATTTATTTGTTCATGATAATCGTTTATTATCCATACTAGAATTGTATTAATCGGAAACTCACATACATGTGTGGNNNNATAGACAACACTATGTCCCTAGTCAACCTCTACTAGACTAGCTCGTTGATCAAAGATGATCAAAGTTTCCTGACATAGACATGAGTTGTCATTTGATAACGGGGTCACATTATTAGGAGAATGATGTGGTGGACAAGACCCAAACTATGAA